>QJPP01007666.1:737664-932097 GCA_003996215.1 Jaltomata sinuosa
AGAAGAATTAATAAACAACCAACTATAATTGCACACCCATTATTACACACACCCGTAGAAATTGAATTAGCTACTCATACTAAAAGAACAAGAGATTATACCCAAAGCGTTATCCTCAAAATTAAGCCATAAGTAGATTTCAAATCCGAATCCAAGCTTAAACTCAATAAGAATGGTGTTTTCTTAATAAGAAAGATGATGTAAGAAGTATTTTTCCTTCCTTTCTAGTGCAAGGCTCAAAAGAGAATATTCAGAAGAATTCCTAATTCCTAGATCATTCCTTGAAAAGCCCCAATTTTAGCTAAAAGTTCTTGACAAAAATACCCTGGCATCGGCAGTTGTGCGTCACTTATGGTTCACTTTCCATTGCAATGGCTCACTTGCGGTTTCAAATGACTTCTGAAGTTGCAAGTTCTCTATTTGACTTTTAAGGCTCATTTGCATCCACAAATGGCCTGTTTGTGCCCGAAACTGTTAATTCCAGTTCTTCTAGAATCCTATCTTGACAACTTGGGTTTTGACCTTCACTTGCAGACCACTTGCATGCACAATTTGTCTTTTGCGTTTAGCAACTGCCAACTTTTGGCTTGATTTATTCCTTCAATTCATCACTTGGGTTCTTGTTCTTTTTTCTTGCCTTTTTGGGTTCCAATCCCTTGTTCTTCATCAAAGCTCTTGAATGCCTTCACATATGTACATCAATACATAAAAATCATCCTAAAAAAATAAGATTTATGCAATATTTAGAGTTTAAGAGCTTAATAAGTTCATGGATTACCAACTTATCAACATTGCATGATTAAAATACCTCATAATATATCCTTCCTAACATAATAAGCACTATTATTATCATCCCAAAAGAATGGGTTAATTTAAACATTTGAAAGGGCATGGTTTTACACGTAAAAAGTGTCTACGGTTTGTACGAATATATGTGGTCACTAGACTGACAAAGACAAAATTTAAATAGTTAGCATAGCTACATGCATGGATCATATAAGGTCTATACAATCTGTAGCGGCCCCTGTTGTCTTTGCCCAGAACCTCATTAATTTTACAAACTTAGCATGGCTTGGTCTACAATCTGTATAAGGTTAGTACGATTTGTACAGGGACCCATAGACCAAAGTGGACTTCTCTTTTACCAGCCATATTTACACATAACTAATCTTGTTCCTCCGTGCATACAAAACACACATCAAACTTTCTAAGTAATAATACAGTACAAAAACTATAAACATGGGTTGCCTCCCCAGTAGAACTTGATTTAAAGTTGTGGCTTGACGTGTTACCAGTTATTACTCAGCTCCAAGTTATGGTATATCATTGATATGGAGCTCCTCCACCAATCGATCTCCCTGAGAAACACCAAGGTAGTGTTTTACTATTTGACCATTCACTTTGAACGCCCGAGAACCATTCTTGGACTCTCTCTAGCTTAACTGCTCCATTAGGTGACATGCTAACAACCTTGAAAGCTCTATACCACTTCAATTTTAGCTTTCCAGGGAATAACTTCAGTCAAGAATTGAAATACGACACTGCATCAGACGACTAAAATACCGGTTAATATTTTCCTATCATGAACTAACTTCATCCACTTTTTGTACAAAATGGCACTTTCATAGGAGTGAAGATGGAATTCATCTATCTCATTCAATTGTCAGAGCCTTAGCTTCACTTTTCTTTAATGTAGATTCAACTTATTAAGGGCCCATAGCATTTTTTGCTCTAACTCTACTGGCAGATGGCAAGCATTTCCAAAGACCAAGCAATATAGAGAGGTCTCTATAGGGGTTTTCTAAATAGTGTGATACACCCACAGAGCATCATCAAGCTTTTGAGACCATTCAATCCTATTGGCATTAATAGTCTTTGCAAGGATTCTCTTTATTTCACTTTTGGACACTTTGACCTAACTATTTGATTAGGGATGATAAAGAGTGACCACCTTGTGGTTAAATCTATACTTTTATAACAGCCAAACAAATTCCCTATTGCAAAATATGAATCACCATCAGTTATTATGGCACGAGGTGTACCGAAAATGAGAGAAGATGTTTTTCCTAAGGAATGCAGTGACACTCCTAGTTTCATTATTTAGCAAATCAACTGCCTCCACTCACTTGGAGACATAATCCATAGCAACCAAGATATATTTCATACCATGTGAACTTACGAATGGGCCCATGAACTTAACTCCCCAAATGTCAAGTTATTCCACATCTAGCATAGAGTTCAAGCGCATCTCATGCTTCCTAGAGATGTTTCCCTGTCGCTGACATTGGTAACCACTTCTCGCAATCAATTTTGCATCATTATACAAGGTCAGCCAATAGAAGCCACACTCCAACACTTATGCCGTAGTTCTATTTCTAATATTATGACCGCAAACTAGCAAGTAATGTCATGCCTTCAAAATTTTAAAGACCTCATCATTTAGCACACACCGCCAGATAATGTTGTCAATGTATATATGGAACATATAAGGCTCCTCGCAATAATATTATCAAGCTAATCTTACGAGCCTCTTTTTCTGGTAGATCTTGATATCCTCAAGAATAACACGTACAACAAAAAAGTTGGTAATATTGAAATACCAAGGAGCTATGTCGTGAGACACGACCAACAATCATTCATCAAGAAAGGAATCATCAAGATCCAGTTCTTCTATGGACTAAACATTCTCCTCTAAACAAAATAGATGGTCTACTACCTGATTTATAGTTCTCTTTCTGTCTTTGACATTGAAATCAAACTCCTAAAGCAACAAACCCATTAGATCAGTCTTGGTTTAGCATTCATCTTTTAAATCAATTACCGGATTGCACCATGACTTTTATACACCACTTCTTTAGACCCTAGGAGATATGCTCTGAACATCTTAAAGGCATACACAATGGCTAACATTTCCTGCTCGATCATAGTTTAGTCCCTCTACGCCCTGTTTAATGATTACTTTCATAATATATTAGATGCATTATCTTATTATATCACTTAAATAGAACATCTCTAATAGAATATTTACTTGCATAGCATATGAGCTTAAAAGGCAATGACCAGCCAAGAGCCATAATTATGGGAGCTTCAATCAATCTTCTTTTTAACTCCTCAAAAGCCTTCAGATATTCTTTATCAAACATAAACTTAGATTCCATTTCAAGAAGCTTGCACATGGGGTTGGAGATCTTTGAGAAGTCTTTGATAAACCTCCTATAAGATCTCTCATGCCCAAGAAACTATGAACACTTTTCATAAAAGATAGGGGAGGTAGATTTGAAATAATTTCTATCTTTACTTGATCAACCGCAATCCCCTTTTTGGAGACTTTGTGCCCAAGGAATATGCCCTCTCGCACCATGAAATGGCACTTTATCCAATTCAATGCCAAGTTCATTTCTTCACATCTTCCTAAGACTTGTCCTAGATGAACAAGGAAATCCTCAAAAGAATCTCCAATAACTAAAAAGTCATTCATAAAAACCTCTAAATAATCATCAACCATCTCAGAGAAATTGGAATTCAAGAAACACTAGAATATGGAAGAGGTATTATAGAGACAAAGTGGCATCCAGTTGAATGCAAATGTACTATACATATAAGTAAATCTGATTTTGTTTTGATCCTACAAAAAATGTTAATCTAATTGTACCCAGGGTACCCATCCAGAAAGAAATAATGGGACCATCCAGCTAATCTTTTAAGCATTTGATTAATAAAAGACATTGGGAAATGATCCTTGCATGTGGCAGCATTCAACTTCCGGTAATATGTACACACTCGCCATACAGTGACTATTCTGGTTAGAATAAATTCATTATTTTCATTAGAAACCACATCATGCCTCATTTGTTCAGCATAAACTACACTGGGCTCACCCATAGACTATCTGCAGTAGGATAAAAAACCCCACATAAATCCACTTAATAATCATTTTTTTACTACCTTTTGCATTGATTGATTTAGTCGCCTCTGTTGTTCAACACTTGGATTGCTATTTTCCTCAAACTTGATTTTTTGTTCACATATACCTATTGAAATGTCATGAATACCTACAATTGTCCACCTTATTACCCCTCTATACTATGATAGTACTGATAGAAATCATTTTACTTTCACATTAGAAATCAAAGAAGAAATAATGATAGGTAATATGTTTTCACGTGTCCCAAAACCTCATATTTGAGATGAGTAGGGAGTTGTGTCAACTCTAGCTTTGGTGCCTCAATAATAGATAGCTTCGCTGGTGGTGTGGCCCTGTTCACCAAATCCAAGGAGAGTTTCTTTGGTGTATAATTATAGGAACTCATCCCTTTCAATGCATTAATTGTGTACACATACCCTTCCATATCCTCTCTGTCAAAGTTTACCATGATTATGGCTAACACCTTTCCAAAACTTTCTTCCTCAACCTTCAAGTTTATTTCCTCTTCCACTATATCCTCAACAGTATTAATAATACATTGTTTGTGATATTTGTTCGCTAAAATTATGCCCTTGCTAGTCTGGAAGGTAACCTCTTCGTCATGTACTCAAAATTTTATTTCATTTTTCTTTTAGTCAATTAATGCTCTTCCTATAACAAAGAACAGTCATCCCAAGATTATGGGAATCTCAACATCAAACGCAAAATCAAAGATCATAAAATCATGTAGCAAAATAAACTTCACAACTTGCACCAAGACATCATCAACAATACCCACTAGATTGTGCACTGATCTTTCTATCATTTGTAGCTTCACACCTATTGGTCTAGGTAGTCCTAGTCTAGACTGTTTGTAGATTGCAAGAATCCTAAGGTTGATACTGAACCATTGTCACATAATGCTTGTTCAAAACTCTTTCACACCAATAGTGCATGGTATGTGAATGCTCCTGCATCTGCTTTCTTATTCACTATAGGTTGAGAAATTATGGAACTCATCACCCAATGAGTAATTTGCAAATCCTCATTTTTAGATGACTACTTTTTCATGAGAAACTGCTTTAAATATTTAGCAGAGCCCAGCATCTCATAAAATATGTCAAGGAATGGGAAGTTCATTGACTACTTCTTCAACTGATCATAGAATTTCAAGCACTTTGTGTACTTGTCTTCTTTGTCAACCTTTGTGATAAAGGTGGAGGTCATTTGAATGACTGCACCAATTTCTTCACGAGCCCGTTCTCACTCTCTTTCACACTCTAGCAACTTTTGCAACAACTAGTGTACCATTGGATTTGTTATCACTATCAATCATTTTGTGCTCCTCTGTTTCCTCGATTTGTCCTTATTCTACCATAAAATCATTCATTGTGGTTCACCCGCTTTGACTAGTAATAGCCATACAATGTAATGTTTGGCCACCACCACCTTTTGGGTTTGCAATAGTATCACTAGGAAGTTGTCCCTTCTGCTTCAGATTCTATTTTGGTGATAGATCCCCAAGCTATTGCGCCATATTATGGATTGATGTTGTATGAGATCCTACCACTTCTAACAAGCTCTTTATCAAAGTGTCAGCCATTTCTTGATTTTCTAGAATTCTTTCTAGCATGCTCTCAAAATATTTTGTCTCTGAGTTCTGCTTTCATGATAAATGGAAACCAATTTTACATGAAAGTATTTACCAACTCACTCCAAGTGCGGATTGATCTTGGAGAAAGGTTTTTTAGCAAGCACGAGCTTCTCAAGTCAAAGAGTATTTAAAGAGCCTAAGCCTGAATGCCTCATTTGTAATGTGATTTAGCTTATATGTCTGACACATACCAATAAAGTTTTTCAAATACTTATATGGTTCATCATGAGTCGAATTACAAAATAGCCCTTTGGCTTTCAACATTGAATAGGAACCTTACTCAATCTTGTAGGTGGCAGAATCTACTCTCGGACAAACAATAACACTAGTATAGTGAAACTGTAGAACCTGATCAGCAAAGATATTCTCATCATACAGCGGGTTCTCAAGATTCACATTCACATTGTCATTAGCCTGGTTTCTCGTGTTGATGTTAGCCATAGTTTCCTAAATAAAATTCAAGACAACAAATATGATAGCAAAGGTAAGGGACAAAAAGTAAAGTAAAAAATTCCCTAAGTTACTTTCAAAATTGTATTCCCTGATGACGACGCTAAAATTTGTTACATTCAAATTACACATATGAATAAGTTCAAATGATCATTGTAAAATATAGTAACCCAATGACAGTTATGGTCAAATCCCATAGGGAACATGGTAAGAAATGTAATTCTTAAGGTCTTTTTATATCACTTCACTCTATGCTAGATCCTATTCCTTAACAGGTTTTTTAAAGAATGTATCTATAGCTATAATTGCAGTAGTAAAATGCTTATTTTAACAATATTTTTTCTGAACCAGGATTGTTTCACCTCATAATTTGTTGAGTCTAATAGTTATTAACGTTGATATAGATTCTCATTGATTATTAAAGGTGGGGGATAATGTTACGGATATCACTCAATGTCGTCCAACTAATAAATGACATTTTCTTCAATTACTTTCCCAAATAAATTAAATGTGTGACTAGCTATTGATTATATTATGCTATGTAAATCCTTCATATTTCTACTAGGATTCATTAAACAAGGTATAAAGCATTGAGTTCTTATTGAATAAGTCTTTCCAACCCTAACTTGCTTTCCCAAGTGTAAATTATGGTTTGCACTATGGAATAACGTTTGCAATCATTAATCTATTTTAAAATGAGAATTATACAATCACGTATAACCTATTTGATCCTACATCGGTGTTTTCAACCCTAAGAATTTCTTATTACTCAGATTCACAATCCAGGATATGAGTTGAGCTACTCATGCTAATAGCATGAAAAGTAATATAAATTAAAGGAAACATACTTATGTATTTGATTGAAGCCAACAATCATTCATGAATTTTGAATCACAAAGTAGTGCTCAAAGAAATGTAAAAACTGATGAAACTAAAGTCTTGCATTAAAAAATAAGTCCTATACAAAATAACCTAAAGATTATATTTATAGTTGAGTCAAAATTAGATCCTAAATGGGATAGGAAATTATTTCAGTGTCATTTTTCATAGGAGCCTTCATGGTTCGTAATGGCTTTGCATGTATCGTACTCCTCAACTATTATAACTACCACGAGTTGCATAACATCTATTTAAGTCCTATGGATGTTCCTACAATACGTAGATATCTTCTATGACCCATCCTTTGAACCCTAATAACCTTTAACTCTCGCTAAAATTTTGGCTAAGTTCTATGGATCACTCTACGATTCATAGTCCCCTTTTACAGTTCATACAATGAAATATATAGCCATTCCCCAACTACAATACATCTGCTTAAGCTTTACAGGTCGCACACTAAGTTGACGGCTCATATTGAATCTCTATAACATCTCAACGAATCATACTGAGCCTTTTTATACATTTCCCCATCTTTTTGTCTACTCAACCTGTTTACGCTTAAAATATACTTAAGAATTACAAAGAATCCTTATTAAAAAGCATCAAATATGCCATAAAATCTTGGCACATCGTTCTCCTCTCTTTTGCAGCTTGATTAGTCTAATCTAAACATCTTGTAATATCTTGCACCTTGTTGGCCCCTATTATATGATCAAACCCTGTAAATAGTTGAACACCAGTCTGGCGATAGTGATGGGTGATCAAATATGTTGTGTTCATCCTCTAGTCCCTCTCTAGTATCTCAAAAGAAATAATATGACTGAAGTCTATAGAGAATCTAGACATCTTGCTAGTCACCAGCACGACACTATTAAAAGTCTAGTAATTATCCTATGTAGTCGGCAATAACCTCATATGCACTATATCAAACCAAAACTTGGCTTTGAGGCAAAGTGACCCCTTATGTACCTTCAGTTATGTGTATTTAAGCCATGCCAGTTCTTTTTGTGTCAGCATTGATACTAAACAAGCATGCTCTCAATTTAGATCGATAATTTTATGTTCAAATTCAACGGTAGAACTCAAAGAAATGTACTCTGGGCCAAAGTAGAACCGATTGATAGCTCTTTCAGAGATGTCAATATTTGTCCCCCTTATTCTCATACTATCCAATGGTGTCCAGCTTCTAGTGGACTCACCTGAAGCTCTTGTATTGTGGAAAGTAGAAACATAGGTGGCATAGAACTCTCAGACTAATGTAGGGAAATATTCATTGGGTTGTTAGATCAACGACCCCAACTTATAGTGCTGAAAGAGTGCATTGATCGAGGGGTACTCTGGTAATCTAGAAGAACTTATTTGTATCTCCTCAGTGATGCTCCTCCTAAGGTTTACTTTCTTTTTCTTTACAAGCCTGGTTGTGTAGATATCTTTCATGCCCGTAATTTCCCACCTAATCCCATCCTGATAGTTGAAATCTTTTTCCCAAACCTCTGTTATTTGGTGCTTTTCAGATGATAAAGCTTCACCATCTGAAGCCTCTGCTTGTTCAGTATATTCCTTAACATTATCACTAGACTCTTGTATACTTTTGGGATGAATAAGAACCTTCCTATTCAAACTGGGGGAATTAGATGACTTGTTGTTATGCCCGTAGCCGAGTTTGAGATCATAGAGCATCCTTATCTAGAACTTTTTCTTCTTTAGAGTTAGTAGGCTCATCCTGCAGGAGGGTATCAATGTCCTTGCACTGACCTTTCCCCTGACCTACAGGTTCCCAACTACCTCCACATTGCCTTGGTTGACTTATAGGGGCCTTACTTATGGGACATTTGTTAGTACAAACAATATGTAGAAAATCCAGATGAAATAACATTGGGAACAGAAAAGAATATATATATATATATATTTGTATAGTGTGGTTCAGGGTACGCCACATAAAGAGCTTCCACGATTCATGGACTAACCGGTTGTCACGCCCCAAACCAGGGGAGGCACAACTGGCCCCCGAAGCCCCAAAAGGTCGAGGGCACAAAAATTGAGTGTATCTCTACTTAAACTTCTGGAAGTCTGAGAACAATGAGGTCTCTAACTATATAAATTAGAAACATTTATAGCTCAACAATAGATAACCAACTCAAGGCCGACAAGGCTAACACAATAATGGATAGCTAATAATAATGTCAGCTAAAACATACTAAGCACAGACATATATTACATATTAACAAGACTGTACGAGTAAAAAAATATATCATACCTAGGATAGGGCCCCAGCCTACCCATCAAATATCTATATACATAGCCTAACTCAAAATATAAACAGGACCTCTGACTCGTCAGCTCAAGGAAGAATGGATTTTACCAAAACAGCTAAATTCTGCAACTCCAACTAAAGAGGTCTATCTGGATTTCTGTCTAAATATGCTGATAAATTCTCAAACGTACTCTCCAAGATGGAGGTATCTACGATCGTCAAGCAAAACACATTTATAAGTAGCCAATGGATATCGGGGTTGTACCCACATAATCTTGTAGATAGCACAATGATGATTGTATAGAAATGACTTCATTAAGAGAGCAAGTGTTTAAATACAAGAAAGTAAAGGATTGGGGAGAATTGGGAATTCTGTCACAAAATCCCAATACAAGCAAGACGGTAAAGTAAAATGGGTGTATAAATGAGCATAGACGACTAGAGATGTGCTTCCAATGGGGCCCTAGTATGGGATATGGTGCTTGCCTATTCACGGAAATTCTCGATCATTGACATAGGTAGCCTTGGTTATGGGTATGATTGTTCATCTCTCGATAAACAACAAAATATCCGACAACCTCGGTTAAAGCACTATCGGTTTAACAACAAACAACCAAGCTAAAGCTTAGGAAGGCCATACTATTTCTTGCTTAAATCCTTAAATGGATGATTTCGTCGATATAAGCTATTTCTTGCCTCAATATAAATAGAAGCCCAAATTCCCACAAGTAATTTCACATCCGAAGCTATGGAATTCTCTTTCAAGCAAAAACATAAACAAGTAAGAAAATCAATGTTTGCAACCACCAATTTTAGGATTAAAACTTAGTGAAACTACTAGAACCATGTCAAATAACCAATTATAAGCGAGAATTAGCAACACCCATACCCATTTGTCAAGCACCCATTATCAACACATCCCTAGACAATGAAATTAGCTACTCATACTAAAGGAAGAAGATATACCAAGTCGGTAAGTCAAATTCCTCTTCATTAAAGTATAATTTCATTATATAAGCTCAGTTTTCTACACAAATGGTAAACTAAGAATTGGAAGAGAGAATAGATTGAAACCCTCTTCTTCTTCTTAGAGAGGAAACTTGGTCTCAAAGCTGAAATTACTCACGAGTATTAAGAACTGAAGAATCTCTACAATTGTGCCTAAAATAGGTTTAAATACTCTTCCAAAATGTCACAAAAATTCTGGACAAAAATACCCTTTAGGTGGTATGTGGCGCGATGTCCGGTTCGCACGCCGTGATGTGCGCGCCGCACACCCTCTTTAATTAAGCATGTGACTTCAGCTGACTTGGGAGATGTCATGTGAAGGAGGTGCAGTTTACACCATGAGTTGTGCATGCCACACATCGATGCACCTTGTAACAAATTCTTCAATCGATGCAAGGCTCCATGCGGTGAGAGGTGCATAAAGCACCAAGGCTTTTGAGTGTCGCACAAGCACCACATCTCAAGGCAGAATCTTCATCTTTTTTGATCTCTTCACACTTCACTCTTTTTAAGCTCTTTTTGGGTTCGTTTCCTTGTTTTCCATAGTTTATCACAAGTACCTGCATAAACATCAATAAAGGTCATAAGAACCTCTAAATCTATTCAAAACATAGAAATAATTCATGGATAAAGGCTCAATAAGTTTGTAGATTACCGACTTATCAAACCCCCAAACTTGAACTATTGCTTGTCCTTAAGCAAGATACTCACACGGAAAGGAATTAATTATGCTCTAGACTCAATCAAGGCACAAAAGACTAATGTATGCTAAAAGTCAGGAAAAAGAATAAACAAAAAGACTCAACCAAAAAGACTCAACTACAATGCTCATCTCAATTTGAACCACCATAATATCAAGGAAATTTGTCATTTCAAAACCTTTTCCAAAGGGACTTCATTTTTCATTCAAAATCAAGGGAATTTTGTTATTTAAAACAAGACATTTAAGCTTCTCAAGTCATTGGCATGGACCGTCAAGATTTTCCTCGAGATTTGCCACACAACTTGTCTTATTCATTCCTCTCAATTAAAATAGAGACTTCATGTTTTAATTCGAGTGTATGATGCCATTCACCACAAGAGAGAATCCCACTCACAATCATGCAATTTTCAATACAAAGGGATTATAGGAGAACCAAGAAGACTCTTACTCACTTAAGGAAGTTCAAGTGAACACACGTCGAACCATATACTTGCCCTTCATGTATATTGCCACTAATGTAGGGTATCCAAGCTCGGAAATACCAAGGACTTGCGGGTTACGATGTTGGCTAGGGATAAGGTAAGGATATTTTTTGGTTCAAGTTACTACACCTCCCTAATGCTTTTTGTTGTCATTTCAAACACCACTCACATTTTCAAATTTCAACTTCACCTTATTCCTCTCTCACACAACCCTAGATATTAGGATAATTCAAACTCCTTGTATTACCTACATTTGTTAGCACCTATTCTTGCTTTTCATTTTGCTCATCAGATTGAACTTTTGGACAAATTTTCAATTCAAACTTAAGGTGCTACCTTGCACTTGAACTGTATTCCTTTTCTTCTCCTCATTTGATCACATGCACCCTCAAACTTAGGAATTTTCCCATATTGTCTATTTATTCCCCCCCCCCCCCAAACTTAGGCTTTTAGCCTATGTTTCACTTTCAATCAATTAGGGAGGACGGGTGCCAAGATAGAGGTTCCAAAAAGGTCAAGGTGTTAAACAAGGTGCTAAAGAATGGTCATAAGCTTAAAGGGGTTCACTAGGATTGATGTTCAGCGAAGTCATTTGGGTGATATGGGTATCAAAAAGGGCCTAAGGTCATCTTCCAAACTCGGTCACACATAGAATTTTTCTTTGAATCACATTCGGGACATGTTCTAAATGACATGCATGCGTAAGAATCAAGGTAAAGCCTCACCACAAAAGGCATCATGCCACAAGACTTATCTCATTATTCTCAAAATCAATTGGAACAAATGACTTTCGACAAGCTATTTCGAGTTCATTACACACTCGTTTTTGAGTCAATCAAGACAAAGCAAGATTTTGCAGGTCAAGACAAAGCAAGATTTTGCAGGTCATGACAAGAGAATGTTTTTCCTCAAAAATTCATTTCCCTTCTTCCTTTGATTTCCAAAAACAACTTGCCAATTTTTTTTTGGGTGGGACCATTTTGAGACAAGAAACTACGGACTCAATTTTAAACTAAAACTTGGCATTTTCCCTTATGAAAGTAGCCTCTCAATCTATCATAGGGAAACACCAACCTGGTTCGACACAAAAACAAAAGAGAAATAAATTAAATAAAACTTTTGCTCCTTGGGAAAGAACCGTGGTATTAAGAAAACCCTCAAAGTTTATTGCTAAACTATTATTAACAAGGGGATAACTAAATTGCATGCTCATGATTCATTTAAAAATCAGCCTTGGTGTAGGCCTTTAGCACATTTGCAAAGCATATGTAGTGAAACAATGGGGTGTGTAGACCAACCTGGCAACACAATTACAACAAAAAATATCAAGCCTGGTGAGGGCATAATTAAAGCATCAAAAACAACATGATAGACCAGCGAGGAAAATATCATCACAATCATCCAACATGCCCGACAAGGGCCAAATAGAATCTAGCAGGAGAAATAAAATTTCACGGCCCGATAAACGAAATAGGAAATAATATCTCAAGGCCTAAAACGGGAAACCAGATCGCACAATCAAATAAGTACCAACACCCAAACTTTAGACATAACATTGTCCCAAATGAGAATAAAGTTTAGGTGAGTATTACTCTGTATAATGGCATACGACATGCACCACATGGTGTGTATTCACATGGCCTAGCATAAGTGGTCTTTGAAGATGGATGGTGAATCTGTTGCGATGGGCGATGACTTATGCGAGGCACACTTATCCATATGCATCTTGTTGCTTAAAATAAATGGCTTGATGTCTTCCATAACATTCCAACTCTCTTGCTCTTTATCTACCTCAACTTCCACAAAAATAACAACAAAAGTAGAAAACAAAATAGAAATACAAAGAAATAAAGATGGATACTTGGGTTGCCTCACAAGAAGCGCCTGGTTTAACGTCATGGCTCGATGAAATACCTTTCAATCATGGTTTATCATGGTGAGTCACCACTATAAAAGTGACTTCTTCTGGCACACCTAAATATTTCTTGACCCTCTAGCCGTTCACTTTAAATCTAAATTCATTTTCTGCTTCAAGTTCAATTACCTCACTCGAGAAAGCTTGTGATACATTTAAAGTACCGTACCACTTGGACTTCAACCTGCCCAATAATGGGTGAGGCATAAGGTTTAATAAAAGCACCCAATCCCCAGGAGAAATTCTCATTTTAATATTTGTTGGTCATGAAAGTGTTTCATTTGAGGAGACCCACCAATTACTTCATGTTCCATCAGTCCTTTCTTGGTACACTTCTCTTTTGTCAATCTCTTATAGCTAGGCATTTGAGTGAGGGAATATTTCATTGGAATATTGATTGAGATTTTCTTCAACATGGATTCAAACCCTCTAGATTGATCATCTTCTTTTCCTTGTACGAAACATTGTGGGAAAGGAGGAGGGTATTTAGGGAAGGGCTTGTACACTTTGGGAATCTTGTTCTTTTGGATCTTGGTCTCCTTAGCACCATAGTTCATAGCCTTATACCCCTAGGGATGTATGTCACATAACTCTTATCACACATAGATCTTGATAGGAGCTCTTCGACAAGCATATCGGTAGACTTTACATCTTTTCTACACTAGATTTGAGAGGCCAACCACTTTATTCCTTCTTCAAGAATCTTGATGGAGACAAAATGAGATGTTATGGTTTGAGTAAGGGACAAAAGATCATTCTTTAGTTCAAGGATTCCCGTGTCGATTGACTCGACTTTCTCTAATACTCTTTCAAGAAAAACTTCCACTCTTGAGGTGACACTTCCATGGTTCTGACCTTGATTCCCATATTAAAGACTCACATGGGAACCCATATCATTAGTTTTAACAACTAATGCTTCTTTATCAGTGAGTGAATAGATCTTATCATCCTATAACTCTTTGGTTCCTCGCATGCTAATGACATTTATGCTTTCTACCTTTTGCTCAATCACATGATTGGTCATAAATTTGAGAAGAGTGCTGATAATGGTTAGCTCTCTATCTCTTCGTGCATTGTTTTTCTCCGATTCATTTAGTATAATATCATAGGTTGCACCCATTGTTCCCTCGGCTCCCCAAGTATTCTAATCATGATTAACCATAGTCACCCTCTCAAGCAACATCTTAGCAAATTCAAATGTTTGATCTATTAAAGCACCACCAACTAAATTATTGATAATGGTTTTGTTTGTGTGGTCTAAGGAATGGTAAAAGTTTTGGAGAAGGATGTCATTCGAAAGGCCATGGGTCGTACACCTTTTTACCTTTCTCTTAAATCTTATCCAAGCTTCATGGAGGGGTTCACCATAAAATTATTCAAACATAGTGATTTCATCTCTCAATTCTAGCATTTTTCCAATGGGAAATAATTTCTCAAGGAATGTGGTATGCATACAATCTCTAGTTATTGTGCCCATGGGTAACCCTTCAAACCAAATGATAGCTTATGCTATGAGAGAAAGGGGAAATAAGCACAATCAGATGGACTCTTGAGTAATATTGGCTATAGCAAATGGTTTACATACCTCTAAAAAGTACCTTATATGCCGATGGGAATCTCAAGAATGTAGCCCCCTGAATAGACCTTTAGTGTGCAATAAATGGAGCATGTGCTTGTAACTTGGAATATGGCATTTTCCACCATGAGGGGAAGGCAGATTGCACCCATACCCTATTGCAATACAGGCTCAGTAGCGTTTGCATCCATGAAGCTGTCAACGCTCTTATTATCGTCTGCCTTACTCATAGGCTAGTGCTGCTCAATCACAACATAAACAACAAAAAAAAGTAAAAGAAACAAGTACTCTCAAAGTGATTTCAAATCTACAATAAAAAATAACTATCAAATCAAGTCCCCGGCAACGACTCTATTTTTTTATAAACATTCAAACATACTCTCCAAGATAGAGGTATCAGAAATCGTCAAGGAAAACACATTTATAAGTAGCCAACAGATGTCAGGGTCGTACCCATAGAGACTAGTAGATAGCACAATGATGAATGTATAGAAATGACTTCACTAAGAGAGTAAGTGTTTAAATACAAGAAAGTAAAGGATTGGTGTAATGACCCTTCTGGTCATTTACGCGTGTTCACCTTTCTTCTACCATTAGAGCTTGCCTATAGCGGCCCCAAGTCATTTATGGCTTTCTAGGACCGGTAGTTTGGTGCTCGGGCTGTTTGTTTGGTCTTTTTGGCCGTTCCTTATTTTAGACCTTTAGGCTTTTAAAATCATTGACGTCAGTTAACATTCTTGGTGAACATGCTTGGAATAAAATTTTGATAGTTGTGTTAGCTCCGGAGCATGGACTTTGTTCTAGTTTGACCTTTGGTTGGGATCCAGGAGCTTTTCATCTTGGAATTCTCTCTCGTTCTGTGTTTGTAGGCTAGTTGGGCTTGTATGGTTGACTTTGGTCAACATTTGGAGAAGAAAGGCTCATATGGAAATTTCGTCAACATTGTTAGCTCTGGAACATTGAGCTTAGGCTAGAGGTACTATTGGTTCGGGTCTCGAGGCTTTTAAACTTGATTTTAGCAATTGGGTTGCATTTTTGAAAGAGTTGGCCAAAGGTTAATTTTTGGTGCAGGGCTTACTTTTTGTTAAATCGACCTTCTATGGATGTTTCATCGATTCTATTGAGTCTGGAGTGTCATTTCCACTCTAATAGCATATTTTGTTTGTGAGTATTAGGTTCTAATTGTGCCCGGAATACCCCGTTGAAGTTTCTTTTTTGCTGGTATGGTCAAAATTTGTTCATCACGATCTCGAAGGGTTCATCGTGATAACGATGAAAAACCTCTTTGTTCTTCACAATCATGAAGGGTTTCTCACGATAGTGATGAAGGCCCTGATCTTTTGTTCATTGCGATCTCAAAGGCTGACTATCACGATCGCAATGAGTTGTCCAGTTTATTCATCGCGATCTCAAGGGTTGTTCTCGCGATAGCAATGAACAAATTCCTAGTAGTATAATTATTTCTCTATCCTCATTTTTTCTTCATTTCCATTCGTGTTTTGTCACGCGCCGAGGCTACCCTCTAGACATAACACAGGATCTAGGGCATGAGTGCCCTTGGTAATAGCATACTTAGTCATTCATAAAGGGAACATGGCAGAATCATAAATAGAAAGTTAGGCAACCCAACACATAAACGATAAATCAAGATAAAACACAATCTGAAACAAGAGACTCGAATACTATCTATGTCTGAAAAGCCTCTACATGACATAAGGACTTGTTAGGACAAGACCCTAGCTAACTCAAGGTACAGAAGTAAATAACCCAAAACTAGATAGAACCATAACTATCCCTCGAACAATAAGGACTTACCAAGACTGACTGGAATTGCCTGCGGTCTCTAGCAACGTACCTGAGGGAGGGAACCTAAATCTGCTTTGTCAAGAGGATACAACACAAAGTATGCGTCAGTACTATAAGATGTACCGAGTATGTGAGATATGCATGATCATGATAAAAACATACTTAAAACATGCTTGAGATGAGCTATTTCATAATAGGATATACCATAAGAAATTATCAAGATATAAGACATAAAACATGAAGAAAAGTCAAGATTCAAAGTAGAGTATCATATAACTTCATAGCTTGAAAATAATTATGTGGGAGTTTCTCTTAATCGACATTAAACCATGATAAGATACATGGAGTCCAGTATTATGCACCCACACTGAAAAAGGTTGTCCTAACCAGTCAAGGTCAGAACCATGTACATAAGGATCCTTTCATAAGTCACGGAGGGAAACCTACAGTGGCAATGTAGTTTTGGACTTGGGTTATCGAGAACTCTCATTTCTCGGTGCTAAATACTACTCCCAAAACGTATAACATAAGGCTCACATACATATGACATATCTAGAATGTCAAGCTTGTTCATAAACATTTTCATACCCTAGATCTTCATACTACTCACGATTCTTGGTTTAGAAAATAATTCATGAACATTGATGGCACATCAGGTGTCTTGTCTTGCATAATAATTCATAACTTAAAAACTTGCATGGCACTAGTTACATTTTATAATAACATATACTTTCATAAAACATAGGAACTAGGTATGCACTTGCTTGAGATTCATGAAAACATGCTATCAAATACCCAATTTACTTGAATCAATATATGCTTGTAGAATTTGCCATAATTAGCTTTCAATTTGAAATAGAAGTTCATATGTAAAATCTCATGCAAAATTATGCAATTTAATAGTAGTTTCATAATAAAATCACGAGAAGGCAATTTATAGCAAAACCCATAAGAATTGGGTAAGAACCCTAATTTGAAATTTCATGAAATCAAAATAAAGATGTGGGGTTTTGGGCACAAGGGTGAAAGGAACCCATTATTGAATACCTACATACCTTGATTGAAGCTAAACCACTTGAAATTGAAAAGAAAAGGAGACTTGAACTATGAGTTTGAGACTAGGAGCTTGAATGAGTTCTTTTCCCAATTTGGTAGATGAATAAAGGATAATGAAAGACTTAGGCTAAATGGGGTAGAAACCCTTCTAGAAATAGTCAAAATGACACTATTTAGGAATTAAAAAGGTGGGAAATGACTACAATACCCCTGGGCATAATTAGGAAAAAGCTGTAAAAAGTTGACTTTCAGGGACCACAGATTAATTTCACGAGTCGTAGACCAAACCATGACTCATTGTTTTCATTCGTGATTCCTGACCAAAGGAACAGGCTACAGAAGCCAAACTACGGGTCAAAAGGATGGACCCGTAGAATGGATTATGGCTCGTAGAGCTAAATAGTTTTTCCTGGGGACATAGATGGCCTCTAATCATGTTCCACAAGTCAACAGGATGGTTCGTAGTTCAAACTACGGTCCGTAGACTTCACCTGTGGTTCCTGAGAATCAGTCAGTCCTCAGGTCTGGTACAACGAGTTGATAGAATGGGCCATAGATTGAACTATTGTCCATTCAACCAACTCGTAGTTCTAATATCAGAGTTTTAACTTGGCAGACATAAATCACGGCTCCATTTCAGGACTCGTGGTTCAAACCATGACCCATGGTTTGGACCGGTACACCCTGAAAAGCTGAAATTTTTCTGAGATTCTGAGTTTGAAAGCTAAATAAGTTTCTTGGCTGTTACAATATCTCCCCATTGGGATCATTCATCCTCGAATGAAGACTAAACAAGGGAAATGTGAAGAGAAAATATCCCAACCAAAAAACAATAAATAAAATCTGAAGAACAAACATGATAACTGAGCTTGTAACTTAAAACATGAGTTAATCAACTTTGAAAAACTTGCATACATGCTAAGATCATGAGTGAAACTGATGGAACAAAGTAGGATAGACGTAGTAATAAGGAAACTACTACCTCAAGCGGAAACTGTATTGGAAGGTAAGAGATGAGGGTACTTGTCTTTCATGGCTGCTTCTTCTTCCCAAGTAGCTCCCTCAACTAACTGATTCCTCCAAAGAACTTTCACCGAAGCGACTTCTTTGTTTCTCAACCTCCAAATCTGATGATCAAGAATCTCCATGGGAGCTTCTTCATAAGTGAGACTATCCCTCACACCCACATCCTCCAAAAGAATAATCAAGGTCGGATCACCAACACACTTCTTTAACAAAGAAATATGAAAAAATGGATGAACTGCTTCTAAATCCGATGGCAAATACAACTCATAATCAATGATACCAACCCTCATCAAAATCCGATAAGGACCTAAAAAATAGGGACTGGGCTTCCCTTTCTTGCCAAATCTAATCACACCCTTCATGGGTGACACCTTCAGAAAACCCCAATCATTAACCTCAAATTCTAATTCCATTCTCCTCACATTCGCATATGATTTATGTTGACTCTCAGCAGTCTTCAACCTCTCCCTAATAAGTTGAACTTTCTCCATAGTGTCATGAACCAAATCTGGACCAATCAAAGCTGCCTCACCTACCTCAAACAATCTAATAGGAGATCTACACCTCCGGCCATAAAGTGCCTCATAAGGAGCCATCTGGATGCTAGAGTGAAAGTTGTTGTTGTAGCCAAACTCGAAAAAAGGTAAGTGATCATCCCAATTACCTTTGAAATCAATCACACAAGCTCTCAACATATCCTCCAAAGTCTAAATAGTATGCTCTACCTGGCCATTCATCTAACGGTAGAAAGTTGTTCTAAGCTTCACCTGAGTACCAAGACCTCTCTGAAATTCTCTCCAAAACTGGGAGGTAAACTGAGTACCCCTATCCAAAATGATAGACAAAGGAACACCGTGCAATCTAACCATCTCCTGAATGTAGAGTCTGGCATAATCATCTGCTAAATCTATAGTCTTGACAACCAAGAAGTGGGAGGATTTCTTCATTCTATCGATGATCACCCAAATGTAATCATGTTGCCTTCGAGTACGAGGCAACCCAGTAATGAGGTCCATATTGAATGCTTCCCATTTCCATGTTGGAAGGTCAATATCCTGAGTTATACCACCTGGTCCCTGATGCTCTACCTTCACTTGCTGACAGTTGGGACACTTAGCCACAAAACTGGCTATGTCCCTCTTCATACCATTCCACCAATAGACTTCCTGTAGGTCATGGTACATCTTAGTGGCACGAGGATGAATAGAATATCTTTAACTATGAGCCTAAGTCAAAATCTGTTATCTCAACCGATCTACATCTGGCACACACAATTGACTCTGATAATGAAGCACACCATTAACCCCTTGGAAGAAAACATCAACTCTTTAATGATGGACTGGCCCTTTAGCTGAAGCAAAATAGGATCACTATCTTGCTTTGCCTTCACTTGAGCTACCAAAGAAGATTCGAAACCATTAAGAACAATAACATCACCTTATGTCTAGTCCATAAGGAGAACTCCCAACTGAGCAAGCCTATAAACCTCCTTAACCAATTCTTTCTTTTTGTCATCAACTGAAGACACACTACCCATGAACAACTTACTAAGTGCATCCACTACAATATTTGCCTTGCCTGGATGGTAAAGCACGCTTATGTCATAATCCTTAAGAAGCTCAAGCCACCTCCTTTGACACAAATTCAATTCCTTTTGAGTGAACACATACTGAAGACTCTTATGATCGGTGAAAACATCCACATGCACACCATACAAGTAATATCTCAAAATCTTCAAAACAATAACCACGACTGCTAACTCGAGATCATGAGTGAGATAGTTCTTCTCATGGATCTTAAGTTATCTAAAGGCATAAGCAAACACTTTACCACGCTGCATCAAAACACAACTCAAACCAATTCTAGAAGCATCACAATACACAACAAAGTCATCTAGGCCCTCGAGTAGACCTAACACTGGAGCTGTGGTCACCTAGTCTTCAATTCCTAAATGTTCTTCTCACATAGATCGGACCACTAAAATTTAACCTTCTTCTTAGTCAACCGAGTCAATGAGGCAGCAATGGAAGAAAATCCTTTCACAAACCTCCTGTAGTAACTAGCCAAACCTAAAAAAACTCTTAATATCGGACGGGGAAGTGGGTCTAGGCTAGTTCTTTACTGCCTCAATCTTATGAGAATAAACTTGAATACCATCTCTAGTCACAATATGATCCAGAAAAGTCACAGAATGCATCGAAACTCACACTTTCTAAACTTAGCAACGAACTATCAATCCTTGAGAGTTTGCAACACAACTATCAAATGGTCTGCGTGCTCCTCCTCACTCCGAGAGTAGATAAGGATATCATCAATAAAAACAATCACAAATATATCTTAATACTATTTGAACACATGGTTCATCAAATACATAAAGGCTGCAGGAGCATTTGTTCGACCAAAAGTCATAACCATAAATTCATAATGACCATACCAGTCCTGAAGGCTGTATTCGGTATATCACAGTCTTAAACACGAAGCTGATGATAACCAGATCTAAGGTCGATCTTGGAGAAGAAACTAGCACCTTGAAGATGATCGAACAAGTCATCAATCCTAGGAATGGGATACTTATTCTTAATTGTGACCTTGTTCAACTGACAATAGTCAATACACATCCTAAGGGAACTATCCTTTTTCTGCACAAACAAAACTGGGGCACCCCATGGATAAAATGCTAAGCTTGATGAAACCCTTATCAAGAATATCCTTCAACTGATCCTTTAACTTTTAAGTTCCACGGGAGACATTCGATAGGGAGGGATAGAGATGGGTTTTGTATCTAGAAAAAGATCTATCCCAAAGTCGATCTCTTATTTGGGAAGGACTCTAGACAAATCTTCGAGAAACACTTCTGGGAACTCATTCACAACAGGAACAAACTGAGGAGAATGGGTTCTTGACTCTGTGTCCATAACCCGAACTATATGATAAATATAACCCTTAGAAATCATCTTTCTAGCCTTAAGATGATATGAAATGACCTTTCGAGGGTGGGGGACTACCTTGACTTTCTAAGATGGGTTCATTTGGAAACTTAAAACTGATAACCCAAGAACGACAATCAACCAAAGCATAACAAGCATACAACTAATCCTTACCAAGAATAACATCAAAATCAGTCATCTCCAACTCTACTAAATCCACTGAAGTGACTCTATGAAGGACTGAGATAGGGCAATTTCAGTAGATTCTTTTGGCTAGTACTGACTCACCAATAGGAGTAGACACACAAAAGGGTTCTAAAAGCTATTCAGGACAAACTTTGAATTTGCATACTACATAAGGGGTCACAAAAGATAAGGAGGCACTGGGGTCAAAAATTGCATATACATTAAGAGATAAGACTTTAAACATACCAGTGACAACATTGGGTGAACTCTCCTGGTCCTAACAAGAGGACATAACACTGACCACCAGAACTTGAATTTGTGCCCTATTGGGCTGGTCGACCTCCAGGGGCTGCTGGAGCAGACTGAACCCTACTACCTCCCTGTCCCTTCTTAGCTGAAGGGAAATCTCTAATCATGTGTCCATCCTATCCACATCCAAAGTATGCACATGTGCCCAATGAACACTCCCCCGGGTGACTCTTTCCACACTTACTGCAAATAGGGTGGGAAGATCCCTTAGCAACACTCCCTTAGGACTGCGAATAGGAACTAGATCCTCTATCAGTTTGATCATGATGAGGCCTCAAGTCTTGGGTAGGATTACTAGAAGAATGAATGGGTCCTGACAACTTCTTCAGAAATGGGAAGCGATGCCCTCCATCAGACCTTTGATGGCCAAAACTTGAACCCTCAGATCTAACTCTCTTGTTCTCCCTAGCCATCTCCCTAAGCTTGTCCCCCTGGATCTGGTGAGCATGAGTCATAAGTTTGGACATACTCATGTCACTCAAAAACATAGCAAATCTACACTCCTTTTTCACTAAGTCTGAGACTCCATAAATATACTTGCTCATCTGATCCTATGGGTCAGATACCATAGCAGGACAGTATCTGGAGAGCTAAGTGAACCTCCAACTATACTCCTGGACTTTCATGGATCCCTATCTCAAGTTGACAAACTCCTCGTCCTTCATTTGCCTTAACTCCCTCGAAAAGAACCGATCGAGAAAAGCCCTTTTGAAACAGTCCCAAGTCATAAGGACCTCATCCCTAGCTCTAGCTTACTTCCATTGCGTGAACCAGATATTAGCTATATCCTTGAGTTGATAGGATGCTAACTCAACACTATAAACCCTAGACATTTGCATGACATCAAAGATTTTCTTCATCTTATCCAAAAAGTTAAGTGGATCTTCCCCAACCTTCGAACCCCTAAATTCCTCCGGGTTCATATGGATGAAATCATGAACTCGGGTCGCTACCCCACTTTGAGGGTAGACAAGGATAAGAGTTGGCTTGTTGGCCTGAGCGGCCAAGGTCTAGGCAAGCACGTGGATGGCATTTCGGAACTCCTCATTCGTGACCTCAGGGACCAAAACTAGAGAAGTAGCATTCCAAGAAGCTAAGTGAGGTACAGAATTTCAAGCTATAATCGGAAACGTACAAGGAAAGGATTAGAGGAGTATTAGAGTTAAACTCTAACACACGATGTGATCATAAAATAAGTGAGGTTATTCTAATACATCTCATAGCTTCCCTCTTATAAGTGTGGCATGCTTCACACACATGAAAGAGATTCTACTCGATGCGGCTTTTAGACATCCTAGGACTCTTGAACCTGAGGCTCTGATTCAAATTTTGTCATACCTTAAGTCTACCCCCAAGACGTAACACGAGATTTGGGGCACGAGTTCCCTAGACTAACCCTTGGTCATAATATACTCAATCATTCATAAAAGGAACGTGGCGCATAAATAGAAAGTTAGGCAACCCAACATATAAATGATAAATCAAGATGAAACACAATCCGAAAAAAGAGACTCGAATACTATCTATGTTTGAAAAGCCTCTACAAATGACATAAGGACTTTCTAGGACAAGACCCTAGCTAACTCAAGGTATGGAAGTAAATAACCTAAAACTAGCTAGAATCATAACTAGTCCTTGAACAATGAGGACTCACCATCACTGACTGGAATGGCATGCGGTCTCTAGCCACGTGCCTCAGGGAGGGAACCTTAATCTGCATTGTCAAGAGGATGCAACATAAAGTATGCATCAGTACAATAGGATGTACCGAGTATGTGAGATATGCATGGTCATGATAAAAACATACATAAAACATGCTTGAGATGATGTATTTCATAATAGGAGATAGCATAAGAAATTATCAAGATATAAGACATAAAACATGAAGAAAAATTAATATTCAAAGTAGAGTATCATATAATTTCATAGCTCGAAAATAATCATGTGGGAGTTTCTCTTAACCAACATTAAACCATGATGAGCTACATGGAGTCTAGCGTCATGCACCTACACTAAAAAAGGTTGTCCTAACCAGCAAAGGTCAGAACCATGTTCATAAGCATCCTTTCATAAGACACGGAGGGAAACCTATGGTGGCAACGTAGTTTTGGACTTGGGTTATCTAGAAACCTCATCGCTCGGTGCTAAATACTTCTCCCAAAATGTATAACATAAGGCTCACATACATGTGACATATCTAGATGTCAAGATTGTTTATAAATATGTTCATACCACGAATCTTTATACTACTCACGAATCTTGGTTTAGAAAATGATTTATAAGCATTAATGGCACATTGAATGTCTTGTCTTGCATAATAATTCATAACTTGAAAACTTACATGGAAATAGTTCAATTTTATAATAACATATACTTTCATAAAACATAGGAACTAGTCATGCACTTGCTTGAGATTCATGAAAACATGCTATCAAATACCCAATTTACTTGAATCAATTTATGCATGTAGAATTTGCCATAATTAGACTTTAATTTGAAATAGGAGTTCATATGTAAGAAAACATGCAAAATAATGCAATTTAATAGTAGTTTCATAATAAAATCATGAGAAGGCAATTTATCGCAAAACCCATAAGAATTGGGTAAGAACCCTAATTTTAAAGTTCATGAAATAAAAATAAAGATTTGGGATTCTGGGAATAAGGGTGAAAGAAACCCATTATTGAATACTCATATACCTTGATTGAAGCTAACCCACTTGAAATTTAAAAAAAAGGAGACTTGAACTTGGAGTTTGAGACTAGGAGCTTGAATGAGTTCTTTTCCCAATTTTGTAGATGAATGAGGGACAATGAAATACTTAGGTTAAACGGGGCAGAAAGCCTTCTACAAATAGTAAAAATAACACCATTTAGGAGTTAAAAGGGTGAGAAATGACTAAAATACCCCTGGGGAATAATTAGGAAAAAGATGGAAAAAGTTGACTTTCAGGGACCATGGATGAATTCCACGAGTCGTAGACCAATCCACGGTTTGTGATTTTCATTCGGGATTCCTGAGAAAAGGAACAGGCTGCAGAAGCCAAATTATGGGTCAACAAGACGGACCCGTAGAATGGACTACGGCTTATAGACCCAAGTCATGATTCCTGAAGACATAGATGGCCCCTTATCAGGTTCCACGAGTCAATAGGACGGTACATAGTTCAAACTATATCTTATAGACTTCACCCGTTGTTCCAGTGAATCAGTAAGTCCTAAGGTCTGGTTCCACGAGTTGACAGGATGAGCAATAGACTGAACTACAGTCCGTTGAACCTACTCGTGGTTCTCAGATCAGTGTCTGAACTTGCCAGTCTTAAATCACAGCTCTATTTCATGACCCATGGTTCAGACCACGGCCCGTGGTTTGGACCCATAAACTGTCACGCCTCGAGGATACCCCCAGGCATAACACGAGACTTGGGACCGCAAGTGCCCTAAGCTAACTCCTTGGTCATAGAATACTCAAGCATAACAAAGATAAGAGAAAGCATAATAGATAAATCCAGAATCACGTAATTAGGTAATCAAGTCAAATAAGATACACAAATCAGAAGGAGACTCGAACATTGTTTATGTCTGAAAAACATCTACATAATATAAGGAGTTGCTAGAACAAGACCCTAGCTAACTCGAAGTACATAAATAAGAAATCAACATAACTAAAACATATCTAATCCTCGACCTAAGAGGACTCACCAGCAGCTGACAGAAAAATGACCTGGAAGCTCTAGCCACGTGTCTGGAAAGGAACACTTAAATCTGCATCATCAAAGGATGCATCACAAGATATGCGTCAGTACTATAGGATGTACCGAGTATGATAGCGATGCATGAATCATGATAAAATAGTTTAAAACATGCTAGAATGAACTTGTTACTTAAAGAAGGACCATGAATAAATATCAAGGCACAAAACATAAAACGTGAAATAAAGCTTAAGTTTCATAGTATAGAATCATATAACTTCATAGCTTAAAAATAAACATGTGGGAGTTTCTTTTAATCGACATAAACCATGTTGAGCTACATGGAGTCCCATGTGTCCGCCCCATCAAAAAGACCCAATATACCTTGCCAGGGTATAGAGGCATGACATGTGGTGTGATCACTAAATCTGATGCCCAAAAGAGGGGACTTAGAACCTATGGGGGCACGTAGTTCTGGGACCATGTGTACTCTCACCCAGTCCAAATCAGTGCTAAATACTACTCCCAAAACATATAACATGTGCTCACATACATATGACATATCTGATGCCAAACTTGTTCATAACTTGTTCATAACTTGTTCATACTTGTTCGTACTTATTCATACCCCGGATCGTCATACTACTCATGAGTTTTAGTTTAGAAAATGGCTCATGAGCATTGATGGAACATCGGGTGTCTTGCCTTGCATAATACTTCATAACATGGAAAGATTTGCATACTTCATGACTTGTAAAATTTATGTGGCTCTAGTTCAATTTTCATAAAACATAAACATTCATAGAACATAGGAACTAGGTATGCACATGCTTGAAATTCATAAGGAACATGCTATCAAAATCCAATTTGCTTAAATCAAATTCATGCATGTAGGAATTTCCATGGTTAAACTTCAATTCATGAAATAAGAGTTAACATGTAAAAACCCATGTTAAATCATGCAAATTAATAGTAATTTCATAATCAATTCATGAGGAGACCATATTTAGTAAAACCCATAAGAATTTGATAAGAACCCTAATTTGAAGACCATGAAATCAAAATTTGAATTAGGGGTTTTGGGCACAAGGGTGAAAGGAACCCCTTGTTAATTACCCACTTACCTTGATTGAAGATAACCCACTTGAATTGAAAAGTCTTAGGAGGCTTGAACTTGGAGCTTGGAGAGGGAATTTTCCTTTTTGAGAGAAGAATGAAGATCTTAGGAGGAACTTATGCTAATAAGGGTGAAAACCCTACTTGAAATAGTCAAAACCACGTCATTTAGGAGTCAAAAGGTTGGGTAATGACTATAACACCTCTAGGACTTAAATAAGAAATTTCAGGAAACTGGGCCACCTTACGAGCTACCCGACGGGCGTCGAACCCACGATGGCGTGTTGTCCATGGCATCGGATAGCTTGCTAGGATTGGGGTTTCCTTGAGGTTTCTTACGATATTGCCCCATAGGTCATCGCAGCCACGACGCTCGTGGCATAGCCCATCGCGGCACCGAGGAGTAGGTACAAGGTTGTTGGAGGATTTCGACGACGGGTTCCCATGGGCCATCACTCTGATGACGCCCATCGTGACCACCCATCGGACTGAGGGGACTTTATCTGCAGCCATTGGCTGGTTTCCACAATGCGTCCCATGGCCCATCGTGACAATGACGCCCATGGCGGCTGCCTGTGGTAGCCACACAGCTGCTTAAAGTTCTGGATTCTGAGCTTTTTAACTAGATTGAATTTTGGAGTATTACAATATCACCCCCTTGGGAACGTTCGTCCTCTAATGAAGGCTAAATAAGGGAAAACTTAAGAGAAAATATCCCAACCAGCAACAAAACAAGGAAATCAAATAGTAAACATAAAAACTGAACCTCTCAACTTGAAAACATAATAAACTAACTTCGTAAAACATGGATGCATGCTAGAATCATGAGAGGAACTGGTGGAATAGAATCGGAGGGACATACTAAGGAGGAAACTAGTACCTCAAGCTGGAACTAAATCAGAAGGAAAGAGATGAGGATATTTGGCCTTCATGGCCTCCTCCGCTTCCCAAGTAGCACCCTCTACAAGCTGATTTCTCCAAAGAACCTTTACAGAAGCAACTTCTTTATTCCTCAACCCCCAAATCTGACGATCAAGGATCTCTACGGGAACCTCCTTATAGGTGAGACTATCCTTCACACCTATATCCTCCAAAGGGACAATCGAGCTCATGTCACCAACACACTTTTTCAACAAGGAAACATGGAAAACTGGATGAACCACTTCCAACTCTGTTGGGAACTCTAACTCATAACCAACACTACCACCCCTCCTCAATATCCGATAAGGACCTACAAAATGGGGACTAAGCTTTCCTTTCTTGCCAAATATCATCACACCCTTCATGGGTGACACCTTAAGGAAAACCCAATCATCAACTTCAAATTCCAACTCCCTTCTCCTCATATCTGCATAAGATTTATGTCGACTCTGAGCGGTCTTCAACCTCTCCCTAATAAGCTTAACCTTCTCCATAGTTTCGTGAATCGCATCTGGACCAATCAAGGCTGCCTCACTTACCTCAAACCAACCAATATAAGACCTACATCTCCGGCCATAAAGTGCCTCATATGGAGCCCTTTGGATGCTAGAGTGAAAGTTGTTACTGTAGGCAAACTCGATAAGAGGTAAGTGATCACCCCAATTACCTTTGAAGTCAATCACACAAGCTCTAAACATATCTTCCAAATTCTGAATAGTACGCTCTGCCTGGCCGTCTGTCTGAGGTTGAAAGGTTATGTTAAGCTTCACCTGAGTACCAAGACCTTTCTGAAATGATCTCCAAAACTGAGATTTAAACTGAGGACCTCTATCAGAAATGATTGACAAGGGAACACCATGAAATCGAACTATCTCCCAGATGTAGAGTCTGGCATAGTCGTCTGCTGAATCAGTAGTCTTAAAAGCCAAGAAGGGGGATAACTTGGTCATCCGGTCGACAATCACCCTAATGGGATCGTGGTGCCTTTGAGTACAAGGCAAACTAGTATGAAAATCCATATTGATTACTACCCATTTCAAAGTGGGAAGTTCAATATATTGAATCATGCCTCCCGACCATTGATGCTCCACCTTTACCTGTTGAAAGTTGGGACACTTAGCCACAAACCCGGATATGTCCCTCTTCATGCCATTCCACCAAAAGACTTCCCGTGGATCACAGTACATCTTATGGCACCCGGATGAATGGAATATATAGAACTGTAAGCCTCAAAAAGGATCTACTATCTTAACCCATCTACATCTGGGACACATAAGAGACCCTGATAACGAAGCACACCATCTCACCCTTGGGAGAAAACCTCCACCCATTACTGATGAACTACACCCTTAAGCTGAAGTAGAATGGGATCCTTGTCTTTCTTTGCCTTCACCTCAACTACCGAATATAATTCAGCACCATTTTGTACAAATCACACCACCTTCTGTCAAGTCCATAAGTCAAACTCCCAACCGAGCTAGCCTATGAACCTCCTTAACCAATTCCTTCTTCCCATCATCAACGGAAGACACACTCTCCATTGACAGTTTACTCAAAGCATCCTCCACGACATTGGCCTTAACCGAATGGGAGAGCACACTCATATCATAATACTTAAGGAGCTCAAGCCATCTCCATTGTTGAAAATTCAATTCCTTTTGAGTGAACACATTTTGAAGACCCTTATTATCGGTGAATATATCCACATGCACCCCATAAAAATAATGTCTCCAAATCTTCAAAGCAAAGACTACTGCTGCCAACTCAAGGTCATGAGTAGGATAGTTCTTCTCATGAGTCTTAAGCTATCTAAAAACATAAGCAATCACTTTACCACGTTGCATCAAAACACAACCCAAACCAATCCTAGAAGCATCACAATACACAACAAAATGATGTAGGCCCTCGGGTAGAGATAACACTGGAGTTGTGGTCAATCTAGTCTTCAATTCCTGAAAATTCTTCTCACACAAGTCAGAACAATGAAATTTTACCTTCTTCTGGGTCAATCGGGTCAAAGGGACAATGATGGATGAAAATCCTTCCACAAACCTCCTCTAGTAACCAACCAAATGCAAAAAATTCCTAATATCAGACGGGGAAGTAGGTCTAGGCCAGTTCTTTACTGCCTCTATCTTTTGAGAATCAACTTTCATACCATCACTAGTCATAATATGACACAAAAAGGCAATTGAATGCATCCAGAACTCACACATGCTAAACTTGGCAAACAACTGCCTCTCCTTGAGAGTTTGCAACACAACCCTCAAGTGGTATGCATGATCCTTCTCACTTAGAGAGTAGATGAGGATATCATCAATGAAAACAATCACAAATATATCCAGGTACTGTTTGAACACACGGTTCATCAAATCCATAAAGGCTGACCGAGCATTTGTTAGACCAAAAGACATCACAACAAATTCATAGTGACCATATCGAGTCCTGAAGGTTGTCTTTGGAATATCACACTCTCTAACATGAAACAGATGATAACCAGATCTAAGGTCGATCTTGGAGAAGAAACTAGCACCTTTAAAATGATCGAACAAGTCATCAATCCTAGGAGTGGGATATTTATTCTTGATTGTGACCTTGTTCAATTGACGGTAGTCAATACACATTCTAAGAGAACCATCTTACTTTCGAATAAATAACACTGGGGCACCCCATGGAGAAATGCTAGGGATGATGAATCCTTTATCAAGAAGATCCTTCAACTCTTTGAGTTCTGCGGGAGCCATTCTATATGGAGGAATGGAGATAGGGTTCATATCTGGGAGAAGATCTATCCTAAATTCTATCTCCCACTCGGGAGGGACTCCAGGCAAATCTTCGAGAAACATATCTGGAAACTCCTTTACAACAGGGACAGACTGAAGGGATGGGGTTTCAGACTCCATTTACATAACTCGCACTATGTGATAAACATACCCTTTTGAAATCATCTTCCTAGCCTTAAGATAAGATATGAAGCGACCTTTCGAGAAAGGGGGACTAGCTTGCCAATCTAAAATAGGTTCATTAGGAAACTTGAAACTGACAACTCGAGTACGATAATCAATAGAAGCATAACATGCATACAACCAATCCATACCAAGAATGATATCAAAATCAGTCATCTCTAACTCTACTAGATCCGCTGAAGTGACTCTATGAAGGACTGGGATAGGGAAGTTTTGGTAGATTATTTTGGCTAAGACTGACTCACCAACAGGAGTAGAAACACAAAAGGGTTCTAAAAGCTTATCCAGACAAAATCTCAAACTTACAACCAACATAAGGGCTTACAAAAGATAAGGAAGCACCGGGGTCCAACAAAGCATACACATTGAAAGAGAAGACTTTCAACATACCAGTAACAACATCTAGGGAACTCTCCTGATCTTGATGGGAGGACATAACATAAAGACGGTTCTGGTGCTGAACACCAGAACTAGAAGTCGTGCCCTGCTGGGTTGTTCTACCTTCTGAAGTTGTTGGGTAGACTGAGTCCTACCTCCTTATCCCTTCCTAGCAGAAGGGCAGTATTTGATATGATGTCCAGGTTGACCACAACTAAAGCAACCCTCTTTACCGGCAAAACACTCATCGGGGTAGTTCTTCCCACACCTGGTACAAATGGGGAAAGAAGGCCCCTTGCCACCACTACCCTAAGACTAGGGATAGGAACTAGATCGCCGAACACCCTGATCATGATGACGCATCAAATCCTGGGTAGGAGCACTAGCAGAAGAATGAACCGATCCTGACGACTTCTTCTAGAAGAGGAGCGATGTCCGCCTCCAGACATGTGATGACCAAAACCTGATCCCTCGGATCTAGCCCTCTTGTTCTCCCTTGCCATCTCCCTTAGATTGTCACCCTCAATATAATGGGCATGAGTTATTAGTCGGGAAATGTTCATATTACTTAAAAACAAAGCAGACCTACATTATTTCTTCACCACATCAGAAACCCCATATATGAACTTGCTCATTTGATCATACGGGTCCGCTACCATGGAGGGATCATATCTAGACAACAAAGTGAACTTCAGACTATACTCTTGAACCGACATCGACCCCTATCTCAAGTTCAAGAATTCATCCACCTTCGCTTGCCTCAACTCTCGGAGAAAGAACCTATCAAGGAAAGCCCTCTCAAAACACTCCCAAGTTTTGGAGACCACGTCCCTCACTCTAGCCTCTTTCCATTGCGTGAACCAAATATGAGGTACATTCTTAAGTTGATAGGATGCAAGCTCACCACAATCAACCCCAACAACTTGCATAACATTGAAGATCTTCTTTATTTCATCAATAAAGTTGAGTGGGTCCTCAGTCACTTTCAAACCCCAAAATTCGGGTGGGTTCATACAGAAAAGTCACGAACTCGGGCCACTACCCTACCTTGAGGGTGGGCTGGGGCAGGAGCCTGTTGATTTTCCTGAGTGGCCAAAGTTTGGGCTAGCAAATGGATGGCATTTCTGAATTCCTCATTCGTGACATCGGGGATCGGAATGGGAGGAATAGCATTCTGAGCACGTCTAGGAGGCATAATCTGAAATGTAGAAGATAAGGATTAGAGGGACATATGAGTTAAGCTCTATCGCATGACATGATCATGAAAGAAGTGAAGTTTTCTAATACATCTAATAGCTTCCCTCTCATATGTGTGGCATGCTTCACATACATTAAAAAGACTCTACTCGATGTGACTTTCAGACATCCTAGGACTCTTGAACCTGAGGCTCTGATACCAAGTTTGTCATGCCCCGAGACTACCCCCTAGGCCTAACACGAGACTTAGGACCGCAAGTGACCCAAGCTAACCCTTAGGTCATAGTATACTCAAGCATAACAAAGATAAGCGGAAGCATAATAGATAAATCTGGAATTACGTAATTAGGTAATCAAGTCAAATAAGATACACAATCCGGAAGGAGACTCGAATACTTTTTATGTCTTAAAACCCTCTACATGACATAAGGAGTTGCTAGGACAAGACCATAGCTAACTCGAAGTATAGAAATAAGAAATCAACATAACTAAACATATCTAGTCCTCGACTTAAGAGGACTCACCAACAACTAACAGAAAAATAACTTGGAAGCTCTAGCCACGTGTCTGGAAAGGAACACCTGAATCTGCATCATCAAAGGATACAGTGCAAGTTATGCGTCAGTACTATAGGATATACCGAGTATGTGAGCGATGCATGAATCATGATATAACAGTTTAAAACATGCTAGAATAAACTTGTTACTTAAAGAAGGACCGTGAATAAATATCAAGTCATAAAACATGAAATAAAGCTTAAGTTTCATAACATAGAATCATATAACTTCATAGCTTGAAAATAAACATGTGGGAGTTTCTTTTAATCGACATAAACCATGTTGAGCTACATGGAGTCCGATGTGTCCGCCCCATTAAAAAGACCCAATATACCTTGCCAGGGTATAGAGGCATGACATCTGGGGTGATAACTAAATTTGATGCCCAATAGTGGGGTCTTAGAACCTACGGGGGCAAGTAGTTCTAGGACCATGGGTTCTCTCACATAGTCCAACTCGGTGCTAAATAATACTCCCAAAACATATAACATGTGCTCACATACATATGACATATCTGATACCAAACTTGTTCATAACTTGATCATACTTGTTCGTACTTTTTCATACCTCGGATCATCATACTACTCATGAGTTTTAGTTTAGAAAATGGCTCATGAGCAATGATAGAACATCGGGTGTCTTGCCTTGCATAATACTTTATAACATGGAAATATTTGCATACTTCATGACTTGTAAAATTTGCATGGCTCTAGTTCAATTTTCATAAAACATAAACTTTCATAGAACATAGGAACTAGGCATGCAAATGCTTGAAAATCCATAAGGAACATGCTATCAAAATCCAATTTGCTTAAATCAAATTCATGCATGTAGGAATTTCCACGATTAAACTTCAATTCATGAAATAAGAGTTAACATGTAAAAACCCATGTGAAATAAAGCAATTTAATAGTAATTTCATAATCAATTCAAGAGGAGACCATAATTAGAAAAACCCATAAGAATTTGATAAGAACTCAAATTTGAAGGCCATCAAAACAAAATTTGAATTAGGGGTTTTAGGCACAAGATTGAAAGGAACCCCTTGTTAATTACCCACATACGTTGATTGAAGATAACCCACTTGAACTGGCAAGACTTAGGAGGCTTGAACTTGGAACTTGAGACTTGAAGCTTGGAGAGGGAATTTTCTTTATTGAGAGAAGAATGAAGATCTTAGGAGGAACTTACGCTAATAAGGGTAAAAACCCTACTTAAAATAGTCAAAACGACATTATTTAGGAGTAAAATTTGTGGGTAATAACTAAAACACCCCTAGGACTTAAATAAGAAATTTCAGGAAACTTGGCCGCCTTACGGGCTACCCGAAGTGCGTCGAGCCCACGACACCAATCGGCCAAGGCGTTGGATAACTTGTAAGGATTGGGATTTCCTGGAGGGTTTTGATGATGTGTCCCCATGTGCCATCGTAGCCACGATGACCATGGCATATCCAGTCGCGGCACTAGGGAGTAAGGACAAAGCTGCTGAAGGATTTTGACGGTGGGTTCCCACGGACCATCACTCCAATGACGTCTGTCGTGACCGCTCATCGGATAGAAGGGACTTTCTCGGTGGTCACTGTCTGGTTTCCATGATGCGCCCCATGGCCCATTGCGACAATGACATCTGTGGCGGTTGCCCGTGGTAGCCACACAGCTGCCTAAAGTCCTAGATTCTGAGCTTTTTAACTGGATCGAATTTTGGAGTGTTACATAAACCCTGAAAAGCTAAAAAATTCTGAGATTCTGAGTTTGAAAGCTGAATAAGTTCTCGGGGTGTTACATTTTTCATCAATGTTTAAAGAGCTCCAAGCTCAATATTCAGTATGGAATAATCCTAGGGTGTTGGGGTGTAATTTCTGGTCTGTGACCATTTCTCGACTTCTATTGGTAAGTTCTCTTCTTTGAATTCTGTCAATTTCATCTTCAATTTCCCTCTTTGATCTTATGATTCTATGGGCTTTTTGGGGCCCTTCAGAAGGTTAATTTCTCCTCAAATTTTGAGCATATACTCTTGGTAGTATTGGGAATATTGTTGCAATTTTTGTTTCCAATTTTGGGTTGTAGGTCCCATAGGCTTGCTTTTGACCCAGCTACACTTGTAGCATAATTGGTATCATTAGTCTCGTATTAATATTTAGATTATTATGTAGAGAGCGGTTTTATGAATTGGAGCTTCCCAGAGCAGTTCAAGTTTGGACAAAGCCATTCCCATAGTTAGTCGTTGGAGGATAGGTAGGTTATGGTTTCCCCTATCTAGACTCTGTGTATATATACTATAACTGCTCTAATTAGTATCCTTGGGTGGGTTGTTATGGGTTGGTACCCAAAACATTATGTTCCTTTCTATCCCTTTTTTTCATACGTTATTTGTAGTATTCACGTAGTATTGCATATTACCCTTGTGGTCCTGTGCGGCCTTGTATTTACTCTAGAACATAGATGGAGGGTTATTTTTGAATGTCCACAAGTCCTGAACATAGATCTTTTATTTTAGGCTTGTTATGTATGTTTTAAAGTTGTTGAGCCTGTGCAGGGCCGATAAGAATATTTGTGAGCCATTGGGTTAATTTATATTTGTGTGCGAGCATATCATCCATGAAAAAGATTTTTCCCAGCATGTTTTATAACTATTTTAGCTTAGGGCCTACAATATATGGTTTTCTAAACCTTACATGGCTCTAGGGGCCCATTTTTAGTATAAATAATAATAAAATAGGATTTAGATAATTTTAGACTTGATTTCCTATTAATACTAGGCTCAGTAGGGATGTAGCACTAGACTTGATTTTATTACTAATTTAGACCCAGATATGCTTTGGGCGCCCTTTGAAAGGGTTATTGAGACTTTTTACTACTGATTTAGACTCGTGTATCCTTCGGGCACCCTTTAGAGGGTTTTTTGAGATTATTACTATGGTTTTAGACCTGGTTCGATCCCGGGTATATACTACGATGTTTTGATTTTGAGCTACTATTTGAGATCGCTGGGTGATGTATGTGGTCAATGAGTAGACCTCTACTGACTCTGTCGATCAAGGACTCGGGGACTTGGGCTGCGTGTGCTGGATGAGGGGTGTACGACATAGGAGAGGTACATGGGTAGAGTCCTTCCAAGGGTCCTCCTTATACATGGACCCTTGAGGTACCTTAGGGGGAACATACCAGTTACTTTCACATAATATCATTATCATATATTTGGCACGCTGATTCCACCTTTTTTTACTATGTGTTTAGTGTATTATCTGGTTATATGGGCGGCCGGAGGGTTTGTTTTTACTTGATTGTGTTCCTCGGTTGTATGGGTGGCCATTGGGACTGTAGGTGGATTATGCTACTTCTATCATTCCATAGAACTTGTATGGACTTTTTATATCGATTTGATGAATGGTTTTAGCCTGTTGAGGCATCATCCTTGGGACTGAGATTATAGAAGGGCTAGTGGGTCCCATCTTACTAAGATGTTGATTATGTATCTTTTTGAGCAATTATGGGGTTTTTGATTCATGTTCTATCCTGGATTGATTATCAGTTTTGGATACTTTTGGGTTAGTTATTCCATCTTAGGCTTGACATGGGAGTTGTTTGCGACTATTTTATCTTGGTATTTGATATCTTAGGCTTGTTTCTATTAGTCAGTGATTTCTAGTTTGTTTGTCGACTTGCTTTCCTTCTTTCCCGCCATTTTTGAGGTTACCAGTATACCGCCCATCTCTTTAAACTTTCCTTATATATATTGTTGTTGCAAGGATCCAAGGTGCGTCCTTCTTCCTCCGTTCACCTGAGAATCTATGTATTTGTATCTTCTGTGCTAGCATATAATTAATTTACTCTTGGTTGGATTACTCATGTGCTAGTTTCTTTGTGCTTCTTTTTTGTTTTCTATGACTATATTCTTGTGTTCTGCCTTTTATGGATTTTATATTTTATATGCGCTCAGTCGGTTGATGATGCCTACTGGGTACCTGTTTCTTTGCAATTGGTGCTCATACTACACTTTTGCACTTTTTGGTGCAGATAATAGTTGAGCTTTCACCGTTGATCTCATTGGAGACTCATGTAGCTTTTGGATCTTCGAGACTAGGGTGAGCACCTGGCAGTCGAGGCTTCACTACATCTCATCCTTGTACTATTACTGTTGTATATTCGGAGACTGTTGTACCAATCTTTTGTTACTTTTAGCACTTGTATTCTATTAGAAACTCTTGTAATTTCGATACAAAGTCTTGAGGTTAGTGTAGTTTTCTTATATATATGGGTTTTGGCTTCCACTTGTCTTTATCTTATTATGCTTCCATTTATTTCTGCTTGTCATATGTATTAGTTAGGTGGTATCCCATTACTAACCATTTCGGGCTATGGTAATTGGTTCACCTACTAGAGGGTTACAGGTGCCATCATGACCTGAGAAATCAGGTCATGACAGCTTGGTATCAGAGCCTAGGTTCACTGGTGTCATAGTAAAGAAGCAAGTGTCTAAGTAGAGTCTCGCGGATCAATATGATAACATCCATATCCTATCTGCGGGAGGCTACATGGTATTGTTAAGAAGGGTTCCATCTTATTGACTCCTTATCGTGCATTTCTAAACTTCGATTGTTTCATTCCTTCTCAGATTCCTAAGATGAGTTCAATAGCGGGTGATGTAGAGTCTTTCACGCCTACTGCTTCAGTGCTATCGTCAGTACCAGGACTTCATAGTGAGAGCAGATTCCATCAGATAGGGGTGTTTCATGCTAACTCATCTCTTCAGGCCACAATAGCTAGGACTTTGAGTCCTCCGATGGGTGTTTCAGTGCCTCAGGATAGGAAAGTACCCAGTTCTTTGAGCAGTGCTTCAGTCGGAGTTGAGATTCTAATCCTTCAGCAGGGTACTATGTCAGTGTTGGCGTATGAGGCGAGGTTTTATGAGATGGTTAGGTATACTGCTAGGTAGGGTGCCTATCGAGTTTTAGAGGGTTAAGAGCTTTGTTAGAGGCTTGATTTTTCCACTCTGTATGGCGACTGAGCACCTGGTTGCAGTTGGGATGACCTTCCTTCAGGTAGTTGATCATGCTTAGGCTGTTGAGGGTTTGTTCCATGAGGAATATAGAGATGGCAGTAAGAAGCGTCATTGTCAAGAAAGTTTTCAGGGTTCTCACACTCGAGGTAGGGGATTGTCTGCTAGAGCTCGGTATAGTTGCTTCTTATCTAGCAGGAAAGTTTCAGTTGCTCCACAAGTTCCAGAGGATGTTTGTGTAGGGCATGTTGAGCATAGTAGACAGGGTACTTGTTAGATTCTTTGAGGTTTGCATTCAGAGTATTTAGGCTATGGTAGACGGTCAGGTTCAGTGAGATTGTTTTGTCTATCTTTGTTCAAATGGAATTTCTTCCAGTGTGGTGAGCATGTCCATTGTGTTAGGGATTTCCCCACGATCGCACATCCCAGTTGGCATGGTTGTTATGATTGTGGAGTGATTGGTCATTTTTCTAGAGATTGTCCCTAGTGAGGGATGGTTGAGCCTTCTGCATCGACTACACAGTCTAGTGATAGACACCGTCAGTCCGATGCCCTTCTTGATGGGCCAGAGGTAGAGGTTCTCGATGTTGTTTCTTCAAGTACGACTTTGTTTACCTTTGGTTTGTGATAGCCTTGCTCACATTTCAATTCTCCTTATTTTGTGTATTTTCTTATATGTTTTCATGTTTTGCTTATTTAGTTTATTTATTATTTGAATTTGTAGTTTTATTCGCGTGTTGTTTGGTAGTTTGTCTCTTTTTAGTAGTTGATAGGGTGAGATGTCCCTGCGAGGTATTTTCCCAAGGTTGTAGCTCGTGGGTAGGTTTTGTAGAGCTTGCTTATTTTTCGTTGTGGTTCTAGGCTTCCTTTGGGTTTTCCTTCCTAGCGGTCCTAGATAGTTGTTGTCTAGGCCATTATCTAGCGTGGCTAGAGGTCCTTGTATTGGTTCGGTGTGATACCGGTAGTAGTGCTGGAGTTTTGAGGCCCTATCTTAAGTTGGGTGGTGTTTGTTATGCTAGGGAGACTTAGTTAGTTTTCCTTTCCTCAGGTGATTTGAATCGACCTTCCCTAGCTGTTTGGTTTGGTAAGTTAGAAGGTATGAGCTGCTTTCGTGTTTTACTCCAAATCTAAGTCTGGTTGAGTTCCTTTCTTGCTCTTCCCAATTTCGGTCAATAGAATCAAGTTTTAGTATGGCATTGTGGTTGGGTTATGGCTTAATCTATTTGGCTAAGTGTTGATGGTAGCATCATGATTGAGGTCTAACTGTGGAATTGCGGCATTACGATTGTGTTTTGACTATAGCATTTTGGGTTATGTTAGGCATTCGGCCTACCCTCATTCCTTCATATCCAGTGTTTCCGCTAAGAGTTGTGGGAGCTAAGGGAATATCTCAAGGTTATATTTGAGAGAGAGCCTAACAAGTTTGGTGTTTCCCTAGAAATAGTTTTGTTAGGTTTGCGAAGGAGGGTGATGACTCCTTGTTCATTTTTATATGTTTTAGTAGTTGGTGGAGGTGACGATTAAGAGTTTGCTTAGGTTTGTGTGTGTTGACATAATTTGACTGACTACAGATTGCGGTAAATTTTCTTTGATTGGTCCGAGGTCAGAATTACTTTTGATGAGAGAACGAGGTAGTGGTTATTTTCAGTACTACCTTTTGGGACTTATTGCATCAGTTGTGGTTTCCTTGTGATGTTTGGTAAATGAACCAAGTCATTATAGAATTTTTGATTTTGGGCAAATGGTATGTTCTTAGTTAGCTAGATCCATTCCCTAAGTGTTCATCAACATTGTGTAGGTCTACGCAGAGGTTTGCCAGAGGTATTGGTTGCCAAAAGGATTTGGGTTTCAGAATCATGGGCTAGCAAACTACTCCAGATAGTTCGTGGTTGGTTCTTTTAAGTTGTAGCTTCTTGAGTTGGAAGGAAATAAGTTCGGACAACTTAGCTTCCTTATTTCAGTTATGGAGTGACAGTTGGCCTTGGACACCTAGTCCTTGCCTAACCATTAAGCTACGCTGGACATTCTATATTTCTGCGGTGTAAGTTTGAGATTCAGCGGTAGTGTATTATGTGTTATCAGATTGTATGGGTTGATACTAGCGAGGCTATTGTGGGTTCTAATTATACTTTGAGGTTTGTGTCACCTTCATTTGTCGAGAGTTTAAAAGCTTGTTTAGTTGATTCTTTGAGGGTTATCTATTATGTAGGGTTTCCGTGTTGGTTAGACTCAGCCAATATGGACTAAAGGTTCGGGATGGTTGGTCGCATGCTGATACAGTAGAGCGGTTGATTCGAGCCAAAGGGATAAGTTGAAGGTATATGCAAAAAATTTATGGCTAGATGGCAACCTTGAACTCCAGGAACCTTTTTCCTTTGCCTTTGGGGTATTTTGACTTGATATTTGTGACATGGTGGACCTCTTTACGAGGTGAGGTTAGTAAGGAGATGTAGAATCCATTCGTATTAGGAGTAGCAACAGGTACTTCTTAGACTTTGGAGCTTAGTGATGGTTATGGACTTTATGGTAGGCTTACCACACTCCTTGCGGGGTCTTGGTTTTGGTTTTGGTCTTTTGGACAGGTTGCCCTAGTCCATTCGCTTCCAGTGTATTCAGACTTGGCACTGTTCAACAAGGTGGGTTAGTTATAAAGTTTAGAGGTATCCCCATCAGCACAGGGTATTCATACATGCTTTTCCTAACCTTGGTGTGCAAGCTTTAATTGAATTCAGATGGGTTGTTCAGTTGGGTTTAGTTATTGAGTTTGATGTTAGCAAAGCATCCATTTATTTGTTGATGGTTAGTCGGCATAGGTAACTCCAGTTTTCGAGGATACGCTATGGGTTGTCATCTTGGATGGCAAGGCAAGTAAGTTATAGCTTAACTTAGGTTTAATTTGAGTATAAATGGTGACTTCGTTCGTGGTGGAGTGTAAGCGGGAACTATAGATCTCCGGTGGTTCAATTGGTGTTTCGAGAGCGGCTGAAGTATTTGATATATGTGAAGATTCATAATTATGGTGCAAAAGGAGTCAGTTCAGGATAAAGGGTTTTTGCAGGTCAGTGGGTTCATGAGTTAGAGTTTTGGGTTGATCGCTTCTTGGTGAACTTGGTTATGGTTTTGAGGATTTGAGTTTTGTTGGTTGATTTCCTTGGTTCTCTGGTTTTTATGTTGTGTCGGTGCTTCCCGATTGAGATTCTCAAGATTCAGTTTGGGTTGTCAAGCCGTTAGAGTTGTGGAATAAAGTGTTAAAATCTAGCTTGGATAGTAAGGAGTTGGACTTGGTAGACTTTCATGGATTTGTTCTGTTGGGTGCCATCCAGTCGAGGAGGCTACCGAGATTTTCCGAGAGGGTAGTGCAGGCTTCGTATCCGCTGTTCTTAAATATCTGGTGTTTCCATCTTTCCTGACTTTTGGGGATGAAAGTGTTTTTAGTAGTGGATGATGCAATGACCCTTCCGGTCATTTATGCGTGTTCACCTTTATTGCACCATTAGAGCTTACCTGTAGCGGCCCAAGTCATTTATGGCTTGCTAGGACCGGTAGTTTGGTGCCTAGGCCATTTGTTTGGTCTTTTCGTCAATTCTTTATTTTAGAGCTTTATGATGTGCCGCCATTCTACAACACTTTTGACTCCTTTAAACTAAGAACAGTCGTACATTTTTAAGCAACCGTTGTCGTTTTTGATGTTTTTATGTTGTATTTTCAGGAAATGGAGACAAACATGGAAACGGAAGGAAATACGCGAAAAAGAGCATTCAGGATAAGAGTGACGGCCTGAGTGACGGCCCGTCACACATGTGACGGTCCGTCACAGTGACCATCAAGTTGGGCAGTGCCACTGTCTAGTGGTGACGGTCCAGGCAACAGTCCGTCAAGCCAGTGACGGTCCGTCAGCTTGGCCGTCACACCTGGGAAGTCCGCGACGCGGAATCCGAGCGTTTTTGGGATTTGTTTTCTAGACTCCTATAAATACCCTATGTTAGGTTTATTTTATTTAGTCAAGCTTTTTACATACTTTACCCAATAATTTTAGGAGTTAAAAGTCGAGTTTTGAGAGAGGAAAACACGCAATACACATTTTCTTCCTCCTCAATCTTGTTCTTGATTTGTTCTTGGGATCTTGTTTTCTTGTTCTTGGAATAATTAAAGATTGTTCTCACTGCATTGTAAGGATCTCTTTTCTTTATTATGAATATGACTTTCTTTTATTCTTTTACAAGAATGAGTAACTAAACCTCCCACAACTAGGGTTGTGGGAGCCATGGCTAAAGTAGCGATATAGATTCCGGGTAGCGACGGGTTCAATATATATGTTGTCACGTTGTTAATCATTCATTATTTAACGTTTTCTAGTGGTTGAAAACATTAGAACATGCCTAGTTTTAATTTGCTTGAGTAAAGAGATTAAAACCGGGAAACTTGATTAACGACGAGGATTCGAGACTACCAACTCTCGTCTTATGATTAATGCTGTAACTAGATTAATCTACTTGATGTTTAGGATTGAAATCTAAAAGCACACCTTTTCAAGTTCGAGAGAATTGAAAAGTAAATTCATCTATTTGGTTGAGAAACGTTTAGACGATACCATTAATTCAATCACATGGTGACGCGCATATAGAAAGAACCCGGTTAAGCTTAGGATCGACATCGTTACCAATGCCATGGTAAACACTTTCATAGTTCATTCTCCTATTGATTAATTCTCATACATTATTATTTGCTTTTGTTCACACAACACCCCCCCTTTATTTACTGGAAACTATTGACCATTAGTCACATACTTCACTAAAGGCTTAACTTTCACCATATTCTCTGTGGGATCGACCCCAACCTTTGTTGGGTTATATATTTGACAACGATCGCTTACGCTTCTTAATTGGAGTGGTACTTTGAGCGTTATCAAATTTTGGCGCCGTTGCCGAGGACTACGGTTGTTTGTTAAGTCCGGTGTGTTTATTTGACTCTTAGTCATACTTTCCTGCTTTTACGTTTATTTGTTGTTTTTGTTTTGACAGGGTACAGAGTTGTGCATTCCAAGTACCCGACGCTCGGGTGAATCAACATTACCTTACGATCCCGAGCTTGCTAGAACATTAAGGCGGAATATGGCCGCACAACAAGAGGCAGCAAGGCTCGCTGCGGAACTGCAGGCCCAACAAAATCTGAATGCTGGTGGTCTGCAGGACGATGTTATGCTGAATGATGAGGAAATCGAATTTGATGGATTTGGCGCTACGGGCGCCATTGCTCTTCCACCGCTAGCGCCCGGAGCCAAGTTCAACATCACTAGCACGATGATCCAGCTGTTGAACTTGAGAGGAGTGTTCCGAGGTGCCGCTGGGGATGATCCAAACCAGCACCTAATGAATTTCGTGGGCATATGCAAGTCGTTCAAACTGCCGGGCGTGAGTCAGACAGCAATCAGGCTTAGGTTGTTTTCGTTGTCTCTGTCTGATGAGGCAGCGTTGTGGTTGACAGAGCTGACCCCCGACTCTATCGCAACTTGGGGAGAGTTGAGAGGAGCTTTCCTAGATAGGTTCTTTCCTCCCTCTCGGATGATACAGTTGAGGGACGAGATTAGCAACTTCAGGCAGCAACCTCACGAAGCATTGCACGAGACCTGGTTGCGATTCAAAAAGAAGATAACACAATGCCCGAACCATCAGTTGATCGATAACTTTTTGATGCAGACGTTCTACCGGGCACTGAATTCGGCTACCAAGCCGACGTTAGACAACGCAGCAGGTGGTGCATTCATGGGTCTCACTTTTGTTGAGGCCACAACTACTTTGGACAGGCTCACCAAAACAAACAGAGCCTGGCATACACGGGATTCAGAGGTAGCAGCTAGCACTTATGCAGTTGGTATGTCAGCTGAGCAGCGCAGAAAAGACGAGGAGCGCGACCAAGACATGGCGCATCTGAAAACGCAGTTGGGCCTACTGACCAAGCACTTGTTCTCAGGAGGTATGGAGAAGGTACAAGCTGTGGGTTCCCAAGGTAGAGCAACAGAGTTGGAGACTGAGGAGGCAAATTACTTGGGGGGTTTCCAGGCCAATGGCCAAGGAAACCAAGGTCGGACCTATCAGAAGGACAACTACCACGAGAAAGCTGGCTACAATCGCGATCAAGGAAACTGGAGGAATAACACCGATAGAGGTGGGTTGTATGTACCACCTGGTAATCGGGACAAAGCTAGCAACGAGGCAGGGACTTCCAAGCTAGAGAACATGATGCCGAAGATGCTGCTGAAGGTAGAATCGACTGAGTTATCGGCCATGAGTCAAATAGTGGAGTCGCATTCCACCTCGATTAAGCAATTAGAGCAGCAAGTGGGGAAAATCTTGGCATCTCTGAACCAAAGGAAGACAGGTACCTTGCCGAGCGATACTACTCATCCGAGGAATGACGCGAGTTGTATGGCGATCACCACAGGAAGTAGAAAAATATTACCAGAATCACATCCGGTAATTCAGACCCATGAGGGTGATGACGCCAACAACAAAGAGGTTGAAGAGGCTACTCTAGAGCCCGTGGAGAAAAGCAAGGAAGCTGAAAAGCTTCCAACTATGATGCCTCGACCACCACCTCCTTTCCCACAATGCCTGAAGAAGAAAGCGGAAGATGGTAAGTTCCTGAATTTCCTGACCATGCTCAAGAAAATATCAATAAACATCCCATTGGTGGAAGCGCTTGAACAAATGCCCGGTTATGCCAAGTTCATGAAGGACTTGATTACAAAGAAGAGGTTGGTAAGTTTTGAACCGGAAGATAACCTTCACCACTGCAGCGCTATTTCTTCAAGATCATTAGTGGAAAAGAAGGAAGACCCAGGTGCGTTTACTATCCCCTTCACTATCGGGAAGCTCAACTTTGAGAAAGCCTTATGTGATCTTGGTGCTAGCATCAACTTGATGCCGCTAGCGGTCTACAAATAATTGGGTTTGGGAGCTCCTAAACCAACGTCCATGAGAGTGATGATGGCTGACCGTTCGGTAAAGCGACCCGTGGGAATATTGTCTGATGTGCTAGTAAAGATAGGTAAGCTTATCTTCCCAGCTGACTTTGTGATCTTGGATTGCGAAGTGGATTTCGAAGTTCCCATAATCTTGGGACGACCATTGCTAGCCACGGCAAGAGCATTGGTTGACATGGAAAGAAACGAACTGACCTTCAGGCTAAACAATGAAGTTGTTAAGTTCGATGTGTCTAAATTGATGAAGCAACCAAGTGACATAAGGGTGGTCGCTGTCGTCAATGTTATTGAGGAAGCACCTGCGGATGTGCATCTTGAGGAAAAGGGTTTTGTCGAAACTCTAACTGTTGTAAGAAGGATGCTGCAAGAAGGGAAACATGTAGAGGAAGGCGGTTAAAATAGATCAAAGAAACGTAAACACGGCAAGAGAATCTGCAAAGAAAGAGCGAAAAAGTTGTCACGACTAGCGGCGAAGCAAATAAAAGAGGAAGTTGGAGCGCAACATGAGGTTGGCGTACGCACGTACTCCAGCGAGTTCTCCTGTTTTGGAGACCCTGGCGGTCTCCAACATCATTCCAGAATCTGAGTCATATCGACTTCACAGGTATTCCTTTCTCTCACAGTTTTTTAGCTTTCATATGGATGCATTGGGGACAATGCATGAGTCTAAGTTGAGGGTGTGGGGAAACCTGTGAGTCACCACCGAGGGATTTTGTTGCCGTGTTTCTTTTCCCTCCGGTGTGCTATCTAGTAGAACCGGCATGTTTAGGTTGTTATTTTAAATTTTGTTAATTGTGTTTTAGTGTCTATAGCAAAGCATCATGGCGTTTTCTTGACTAAAACGAGGCCCCATTTAAAAATTTTCTGGTTTTGTACTTATGTTGAAACGATTGACTGTCTGGATCCTTGAATGTCATTGTGTGAGTAGTATTAGAATGAGTATGCTTAAGCCGAGCGGTTGTTTGATAGTTGGTAGTGATATAGTTTCTTGGTGCCAAGAGTGTGAGAGATTATTGTTATAAATTCTTACTCTGTGCATGCATCTAGAACTTGCCCGGTCTATTTTGTTAAGTTTGAAGTTTGGTTGCTTAGGAAAGGATCACAGGCCCTTTTTGTGTGCAGTCCACTTAACCTAAAAGACCGTCCAAATACAAATAATCCCTTTGATCCCTGTTTGAGCCATAATTGATCCTATTCTTTCAATAACCTGTCACCGTTCCTGTTTAACTTTGAAACCCTATTTTGGCCCTGGTCCTTCCTTGGACATTGTGCACCTCAACTCAGGCAATCAGCCTAAGTTGAGGGTGGCTACTATAGAGGTAAACCCTATTTTGGCCCTGGTCCTTCCTTGGACATCGTGCACCTCAACGCAGGAAATCAGCCTAAGTTGAGGGTGGCTACTATAGAGGTGAATGATATGAAAAAGAGGATGGAGAAGATTGGTTGTGAATAGAATGAAAATGCGGGTGTGTGCCTAAGAAAAGAAAAATAAAAAGAGATGAAAAAGATCGAAAAAGTAATAAAAAGAATTCTCAAAATAAAGAGGCCGCACCTGTAGCTAGAAAGAAGGAAATAAAAAGGTGAATAAGGATGGACAAAGTAAAGTTAGGTGGTAATAAGATGTCGGTTGTTCCAAGGAGGGCTTAGTCACTAACCCCTAAATGTATCCTACCTGCACCTAAAGCCTCATTACAAGCCTAAACAAATCCTGTAGTGATCTTGAGCGGCTTTCTGAAGAACTGAAATAGAATAGTAAGGGCAAGCCTATGGTATCGCATGTGCATTGTTTGAAATCATTTGTGAGTGTGAGCGCTTACCTAGTCCCAAATCTTGTGTGTGGGATTTTTGTGTGGTGAGGGCACCAAGATTTCTGTATTGCCTATTGATTGTTAGGATAGCTGCGCATGTGTATGCATAATATTCTATCATATCGGAATGACATATTTGGATCCTTGCAAGTGAGTGTTTCATACATTTGTGTGCTACGAGGGAGCTTGATTTAATGAACTAATGAATGACCATGAGTTGCTAGAGATACGAGTTTGTTTTCTTAGTTGAGTCGTCGTATTATTGTTTTTGTGTCATGTTGCTTGAGGACAAGCGAACGTTTTAAGTTGAGGCTTTATGATGTGCCGCCATTCTACGACACTTTCGACTCCTTTAAACTAAGAAAAATCGTACGTTTTCAAGCAACCGTTGTCATTTTTGAAGTTTTTATGTTGTATTTTCAGGAAATGGAGACAAACATGGAAACGGAAGGAAATACGCGAAAAGAGCATTCTGGATAAGAGTGACGGCCTGAGTGATGGCCCGTCACACATGTGACGGTCCGTCACAGTGACCATCAAGTTGGGCAGTGCCACTGTCTAGTGGTGACGGTCCAGGCGACGGTCCGTCAAGCCAGTGACGGTCCGTCAGCCTGGCCGTCACACCTGGGAAGTCCACGACGCGAAATCCGAGCATTTTTGTGATTTGTTTTCTAGACTCCTATAAATACTCTATGTTAGGTTTATTTTATTTAGTCAAGCTTTTTACATACTTTACCCAATAATTTTAGGAGTTAAAAGTCGAGTTTTGAGAGAGGAAAACACGCAATACACGTTTTCTTCCTCCTCAATCTTGTTCTTGATTTGTTCTTGGGATCTTGTTTTCTTGTTCTTGGATTAATTAAAGATTGTTCTCACTGCATTGTAAGGATCTCTTTTCTTTATTATGAATATGACTTTCTTTTATTCTTCTACAAGCATGAGTAACTAAACCTCCCACAACTAGGGTTGTGGGAGCCATGGCTAAAGTAGCGATATAGATTCCGGGTAGCGACGGGTTCAATATATATGTGGTCACGTTGTTAATCATTCATTATTTAACATTTTCTAGTGGTTGCAAACATTAGAACATGCCTAGGTTTAATTTGCTTGAGTAAAGAGATTAAAACCGGGAAACTTGATTAACGACGAGGATTCGAGACTACTAACTCTCGTCTTAGGATTAATGCTGTAACTAGATTAATCTACTTGATGTTTAGGATTGAAATCTAAAAGCACACCTTTTCAAGTTCGAGAGAATTGAAAAGTAAATTTGTCTATTTGGTTGAGAAACGTTTAGACGATACCATTAATTCAATCACATCGTGACGCGCATATAGAAAGAATCCGGTTAAGCTTAGGATCGACATCGTTACCAATGCCATGGTAAACACTTCCCTAGTTCATTCTCCTATTGATTAATTCTCATACATTATTATTTGCTTTTGTTCACACAACACCCCCCCTTTATTTACCGGAAACTATTGACCATTAGTCAGATACTTCACTAAAGGCTTAACTTTCACCATTTTCTCTGTGGGATCGACCCCAACCTTTGTTGGGTTCTATATTTGACAATGATCGCTTACGCTTCTTAATTGGAGTGGTACTTTGAGCGTTATCACTTTAGGTTTTTGAAATTGTTGACATCAGTTAATATTCTTTGTGAACATGCTCGAAATAAAATTCCGACAGTTCCATTAGCTCTGGAGCGTGGACTTTGGTCTAGTTTTACCTTTGGTTAGGATCCGGGAGTTTTTCAGTTTGGAATTCTCTCTCATTCTGTGTTTACAGGTTAGTTGGGCTTGTATGGTTGACTTTGGTCAATATTTTGAGAAGACGGCCTCGGATGGAAATTTCGTAAGCATTGTTAGCTCCAGAATGTCAAGTTTAGGCTAGAGGGACCATTGGTTCGGGTCCCGAAGCTTTTGGACTTGATTTTGACCATTGAGTTCCATTTTGGAAAGACTTGGCCTATGTTTAATTTTTGGCGTGGGGCCCACTTTTTGTTAAATCGACCTTTGATGGAAGTTTCATCGATTTCATTGAGTCTAGAGCCTCGTTTCCACTCTAATAGCATATTTGGTTTGAGAGTATCATGTTCTGATTGTTCCCGGAATACCCCATTGAAGTTTCTTTGCTGGTTTTTAGTTGCTGGTATGGTTGAAATTTTTTCATCGCGATCTCAAAGGGTTCATCGCGATAGAGATGAAAAACCTCTTTTTTTTTCACTATCGTGTAGGGTTTTCTCGTGATAGTGATAAAGGCCCAGCTTCTTTGGTCATCACAATCTCAAAGGCTGACCATCATGATCGCGATGAGTTGGCCAGTTTGTTAATCGTGATGTCGAGGGTTTCTCTCGCGATAGTGATAAAAAAATTCCTTATAGTATAAATTTTTCTCTATCCTTGTTTCTTCTTCATTTCCATCCATTTATCCTCCATGGTTGAAGTCTCCAAGCTCAATATTTAGTGTGGAATCATCCTAAGGTGCTGGGGTGATATATTTTTTGACCGTGACCATTTCCCGACATCTATTTGTATGTTCTCTTCTTTGAATTCCATCAATTTCATCTTCAATTTCCCTCTTTGATCTTATGATTCTATGGGCTTTTTGGGGATGTTCCGAAGGTCAATTTTTGCTCAACTTTTGAGCATGTACTCCAGGCAGTGTTGGGAATATTGTTGTAATTTTTGTTTCCGTCTTTGGGTTGTGGGGCCCATGGGCCCGCTTTTAACCTAAATTTGGACCCAGCTACACTTGTAGCAATATTAGTATTGTTAGTCTTGTATTAATGTGTCGATTATTGTGTTGATAGCAGTTTTATGAATTAGAGCTTCCCGGAGCAGTTCAAGCTTGGACAAAGTTGTACCCGCAGCTAGTAATCGAATGACAAGTAGGTTATGGTTTCCCCTATCTAGACTCTGTGTATATAGACTATAACTTATCTAATTAGTATACTTGGGTGGGTTGTTATAGGTTAGTACCCCAGACCTTGTCCACCTTTCTGTCCATTTATTTCATACGTTGTTTGTAGTATTTGCGTAGTATTGCATATTACCCTTGTGGTCCTGTGTGGCCTTGTATTGACTCGGGAACATAGATGAAAGGTTATTTGGGAATGTTCGTGAGTCCCATACATAGAGCTTTTATTTTAGGCTAGTTATGTCTGTTGTAGAGATGTTGAGCCTGTGTAGGGCCAGTAGGAATGTTTATGAGCCGTTGGTCTAATTTATATTTGATGTGCGCGCATATCATCCATGAAAAATTTATTTCCTTGCATGTTTTATCACTGTTTTGGCTTCGGGCCTACTATAGATGGTTTTCTAAACCTTGCATGGCCCTAGGGGCCCATTTTTTATTTGAATGATGATAAAATGGGATTTGGATGATTTCAGACTTGATTTCCTACTGATACTAGGCTCAGCAAGGTCGTAGCACTAGACTTGATTTTATTACTGATTTAGACCTGGATATTCTCTAGTCACCCTTTGAGAGGGTTATTGAGACTTTTTACTACTAATTTAAACCCGAGTATCCTTCGGGCACCCTTTGAGAGGGTCTTTAGAGATTATTGCCACACTTTTAGACCCGATTCGATCTTGGGCATATACAATGAGGTTTTGAGTTTTGAGCTACTATTTAAGATTGTTGGGCGATTTATGTGGTCGACGAGTAGACCTCCATAGACCATGTTGATCCAGGACCAAGGGCCTTGGGCTGCGTGTGCCAGATAAGGGGTGTACCACGTGGGAGAGGTACACGATTATAGTCCTTCCATGGGTACTGACTCTACATGGACACTTGAGGTACCTGAGGGGGAATATATCAGTTACTTTCACATCATATCATTATCATGCATTTGGCATGCCGATTCCACCTTTTATTGTTGTATTTTCATTGTACGCTCTGATTATATGGGCGGTCGGAGGGTTTGTTTTCACTTGATTGTGTTCCTTGGTTGTATGGGTGGTTGTTGGGAATGTAGGTATATTATGTTACTTTTATCATTTTGTACAACAGGTATGGACTTTTGGTATAGATTGGATATATGGTTTTAGCCTGTTGACGCATCGTCTTTGGGACTGAGATTATAGAGGGGCTAGTGGGTCCCATCTTACTGAGATGCTGATTGTGTAGCTTTTTGAGCGATTGTGGGGTTTTGGATCCCCATTCTATCCTGGCTTGAGTAACAGTTTTTGATACTTTTGGGTTAGTTATTCCATCTTAGGCTTGACTTGTGAGTTTTTTGCGGCAATTTTATCTCGGTACTTGATATCTTAGGCTTGTTTCTGTTAGTATGCGATTTCTAGTTCATTTACCGGCTTGATTTCCTTCTTTCCCGCCATTTTTTAGGTTACCAGTATACCAACCATCTCTTTAAACTTTCCTTATATATACTGTTATTGCAAAGATCCCAGGTGCGTCCTTTTTCCTCCTTTCACCTGAGTTTGTGTATGTGTATCTTCTGTGCTAGCATCTTATTCATGTACTCTTAGATAGATTACTCATGTGCTAGTTTCCTTGTGCTTCTTCCTTCTTTTCAGTGACTATCTTCTGGTATTCTACTTTTGATCGCTTTTATATTTTATGTGCGCTCAGTCAGTCGATGATGCCTACTGGGTACCTGTTGCTTAGCAATTGGTGCTCATACTACACTTCTGCGCTTTCTGGTGCAGATATTAGTTGAGATTTCGCCGTTGATCGTGTTGGAGACTCGTGCAGCTTTTGGATCTTCGAGACTATGGTGAGCGCCTAGTGGTCGGTGCTTGACCATATCTCATCCTTCTACTGTTACTCTTGTATATTCAAAGACTGTTGTACCTATCTTTTGTTACTCTTAACACTTGTATTCTATTAGAAGATTTTGTACTATCGATACCAAGTCTTGGGGTTGGTCTAGTTTTCTTATATATTTGGGTTTTTGCTTCTGCTTATCTTTATCCTATTCTGCTTCCATTTATTTCTGATTGTCATGTGTATTGGTTAGGTGGTAGCCCATTACTAATCGTTCCGGGCTATGGGAATTGGTTCGCCTATTGGGGCGTTGTAGGTGCCATCGTGACCTGAGAAATTGAGTCGTGACAATTGGGGAGAATTGGGGAGAATTGGGTATTTTTTCACAAGAATCCAATTCAAGCAAGACGGTAAAGTAAAACGGGTGTACAAATGCGAGTAAACAACTAGGGATGTGCATCCAATGGGGCTCTAGTGTGGGATAGGGTGATTGCCTATTCACACAAATTCTAGCTTATTGACATAGGTAGACTTGATTATGGGTATGGTTGTTCATCTCTCGATCAACAACCATATGTCCAATAGCCTTGGTTAAAGCATTATCGGTTTAACAACAAACAACCAAGTTAATGCATAGGGAGGTCATACTATTTCTAACTTAGACCCTTAAATAGGTTATTCCGTCAATATGAGATATTTATAGCCTCAATCTAAATGGTAGCCCAAGTTCCCACTAGTAATTTCACATCCGAAGCTATAGAATTCTCTTTCAAGCAACAACATAACCAAGTAAGGAAAATCAATGTTTGCAACCACAAATTTTAGGATTAAAACTTGGTGAAACTACTAGGCCCATGTCAAATAGGCAATTATAAGCAAGAATTAGCAACACCCACACCCATTTGTCAAGCACCCATTATCAACACATCCCTAGATAATGAAATTAGCTACTCATACTAAAGTAAGGAGATATACCAAGTGTGTAAATCAAATTCCTCTTCATTCATGTGTAATTTCAATATCTAAGCTCAGTTTTGTACACAAATGGTGAACTAAGAAATGAAAGAGAGAATTGATTGAAACCCTCTTCTTCTTCTTCTTAGAGAGGAAACTTGTTCTCAAAGCTAAAAATACTCAAGAGTATTCAGAACTGAAGAATCTCTATAATTGTGCCTAAAATGGGTTTAAATACTTTCCCAAAACATCACAAAATTTCTAGACAAAAATATCCTTTGGGTGGTGTGCGGCGTGACGTGCGATTCGTACATCGTGATGTGCACATTGCACACCCTCTTTAGTTGAATCAATGACTTCAGTTGACTTACGAGATGTTGTGCGATTGAGGTGCGGTTCACACCATGAGTTATGCGCATCGCACAACGATCGCACCTCGTAATAGATTCTTCAATCGATTCAAGGCTCTATGCGGTGAGAGGTGCGAAACACACCAAGGCTTGTGCGTGTCGCACAAGCGCCGCATCTTAAAGCAAAATCTTCATCTTTTTTCGATCACTTCACACTTCACTACTTTTAAGATCTTTTTGGGTCCGTTTCCTTGTTTTCCATTATTTATCACAAGTACCTGCATAGACATCAATAAAGGTCATAAAAACCTCTAAATCTATTCAAAACATAGCAATAATTCATGGATAAAGGCTCAATAAGTTGGTAGATTACCGACTTATTACCTGCAGGCATGAATTCAGTTGTAACTCCCCAAAAATTTCTAGGTTCCATGAGAGGGTCCACAACTCATGAATTCAGTTGTAACTCACCTGACTCATGAAACTTAGTCTTAGCCAAAAATCTAGTCCCTAATGACCACGAGGGGAATCACGACCATGGTTTCAATCCACGAGTCATACTGTCACCCATAGAATGGATCCAACAACCTTGAAAATTAGTCTAGGAACCATGAGAAAAACCAAGACCCATGGAAGATCACTATTAGTAACCACAACTCAATCCACGAGTTGTGGATTGATAGTATGAACCATGGCTTCAATCCACGAATCCTACACCAGAAAATTTAGCAACTTTTTAGAAACATACAAAAGGGGTATGTATTCCTTTCCTTCTATCCTAACCCCTAAACTATGTTGTTTTAGCTTCCTTTAAGGGGGATTAAAGGTAAAACTGATGACCCTTTCCCTCATGATCACAAATTAACACTTAGAGGAAAACCAAAGAGTGATTCAAGTCCTATTAATCCATAGCCTAGGGTTCTTCTTAAAGTCAGATTCTCAAGCCTTCAGTCCAAGATTTCTTCAATCCAGGTATGTGGGATTTCAATAATGGGTATTGTTCCACCCTTGTGTCCCAAAAAGTCTTCAGTTAAACCTTAAAGTTCATGGTTTATGATTCTAGGGTTCATATCTATTTTATGAATTTCCTTCTTATTCAGTACCGACATGTTTTTTCATGACTATGATATTATATGGCATATGTTTCCATGATTTTGGTATCTTGCATTATATAGAATTTCCTGATTTGATACTTAGCTTGATTTTACAGTATTTCCAAATAAAATAGTTCTTCTTTTAGAATTTAGCTCTGAATATCATAATCTAATATGAATAGAACATGATCAATTTTAAGCTATACAGTCTTTCAGAAATGTATATCACTATTGGGTCATTATACTATAGTTCAGTTCTTTGCACTCAATTCACATTCAGTATAGTATATCAGTATTTTCAGCATGCTCAGTTTACCTTATAGTTTATATATCTCATATTCTCAGTACATTCAAAGTACTGACCACATACTTTCTTTTTTGTTGTATCATATTATGATATAAGTTTGGGTTCTCAGTCTAATCATCACAATTAGTACGTTAAGTGCAACATCAGCTACTACCAGTGGTGAGTCCTCATCATCCGAGGATGAATATTCATTATGTTTTGTTTAATATTATTCAGTTTTAGTATTTAGAGTTAGTTGGGAACTTGTCCTTACAACTCATTAGTAGTAGAGGCTTTTCAGACATAGAGTCAGATATTTCAGCTTATTTCAATTTATATCACTTTTCAGACGTAGTTTTATTTCAAAGATTACTCAGATTATTTCACACTTTACATTTAATCCAGTTTAGCTTCTACTCAGTTTTATCTACATAGAATGATTAGTATTATGACATTCCATAGGTTAGCTTGGCATCACTTGTGGCTCTAAGCACCATGTTACATCCAGGGTGTAGTCTTGGGCCATGACAAACTTGGTAATACTGTTTCAGTTTTAAGATGTCCTACGGTGTCTGAAAGTTACATTAAGTAGTGTATCTTTCAGGGGTGTGAAGCACAACGCAATAATGAGGGAGAGTATGTGAAACATTTTAGGAAGACTTTACTTCTTTCATGTTCATATCATGCAATAGGAGTATAACTCTACATATCTTTCTAATTCATGCTCTACACATTTACAGAATATGCCTTCCAGCAGAGATAATGGTCACAGTAACAGAAACAAGCTAGCCCCACCAGTACCTACAGATACCTTAAATGAACAAGTCACCCATGCAGAGTTCAGGGCTATTTTTCATATGGTTGCTTAAGTTATGACCAACTAGGTCAATCAGTAAGTGATTGCACCTGTGAACCCAAATAGGAATATAACAGTTGTTACAGTATAACACTTCACTTGGATGAACCCTCAAGAGTTCCATGGATCGGGAGTGGATGAGAATCCATAAGACTTTATAGATGAGGTACAAAAGATCACTTAGATCATAGGTATTACACCATTTGAGAGTGCAGAATTATCCTCCTATCAGTTGAAAGGGGTGGCTCAGCTATGGTTCAAGCAGTATAAAGTTAGCCATTATAAGGATGCAACCCCAGTTGATTGGGATGAGTTTGTAATAGCTTTTCTAGATAGTTTCATTCCTCGTGACTTGAGAAGCTAAGGTTGAGAAGTTCATCAACCTGAAGTAGGGTAACATGTCTGTAAAGGAGTATTCTCTGAAGATTAACCAGCTCTCAAGGTATGCTCAAGAGATGGTTTATGAGCCAAGGGCTCGGATGAGCAAGTTTATTTTTGGTGTTATTGAGTTAGTGGTCAATGAGTGCATGACTGCTATGTTTTTTGGAGAAATAGATATCTCTCAACTTATGACTCATGCCCAGCAAATTGAGAAAGAGAAGCTAAAGAAGAGAAAGAGAACAAGAGGGCAAGGACTGGAAATTTTGTCTACCCTCAATAGAGGTTGGGAAGTGAGAATCACTCTCATTTTAAGCAGAGATCTTCAGCTCCAGCACCTTTTTCATCTAGTGCTCCATCTCCCGTACCTCGACATGATCAAAAGAATAGAGCATCATGATCTAAGTCTCAAGGAAGTGTTATAAGCAGCTACACTTTTCCAGCATGTTCTAAGTATGGTAAAAACCATCCAGGTGAGTGCCTGCTATGAAGGAGGGTTGTTTTGGATGTGATCAAGATGGACAAAGGTTGAGGAATTTCCCCTCCGCTGGATATGGAGATGGACGTAATAGGGCTTAGTCTACTACTTTAGCATCCCCTTAAGGTCGCTTAGCTTAGAAAGGTGCTTCTATTAGTGGAGACAGTGGTCAGTTCCAGAACCACTTCTATGCTTTGTCTACCCATCAGGATTAGGAAAGCTTGCCAGAAATAGTCACTGGTACGTTACGACTCTTTCATATGGATATGTATGCGTTGTTAGATCTATGGGCCACACTTTCCTTTTTGACCCCTTATGTTGTAGTAAATTTTGGTGTCAGTCCCAAAATCCTCTTAGAACCCTTCTTAGTCTCTAATCTTGTTGGTGAGTCACTCATAGCAAAATAGGTATACAGAAATTTCTCAGTCTTAGTTTTCTAGAAAATAACCACAGTTGATCTAGTAGAGTTAGACATGACTAATTTTGATGTCATTCTTAGCATGGATTGGTTATATTCATGTTATGCCTCAATCGACTACAGTTGCAGATTTTTTAAGTTTTAATTTCCTAATCAACCAGCCCTGGAATGGAAGGGAAGTACCTCAATGCCTATAGGTCAGTTTGTCTCTTACCTCAGGGCCAAAAAGATGATATGTAAAGGTTGCATATATCATCTAGTTTGGGTTAAGGATTCTAATTCTGAGACCCAAACCCTTCAGTTAGTTCCAGTTGTTAATGAGTATCCAGAAGTGTTTTTTGAAGATCTGCCCGAAGTCCCTCTGGAGTGAGAGATAGACTTTGGGATAGACCTTCTTCCAAATATCCAGCCTATCTCAAATTCTATTTACAGAATGACCCCAGTTGAGCTTAAGAAATTGAAAAATTAGTTGAAAGACCTCTTACACAAAGGTTTTATTAGACCCAACATCTCTTCATGGGGTGCTCCAGTTCTCTTTGTGCATAAGAAAGACGGTCCATTTAGAATGTGCATTGATTATCGTCAGTTAAACAAATTTAGAGTCAAGAATAAGTATCTCATTCTAGTATTAATGACTTGTTCAACCAACTTTCCGGTGCTATTTGTTTATCAAAGATAGACCTCAGATCAGACTATCATGAACTTAGAGTCAGAGAGTGTGACATTCTTAAGTTAGCCTTCAGAACTCGGTATGGTCACTATGAATTTGTTGTTATGTCTTTTGGACTAGTGAATGCTCCTGTAGCTTTTATAAACTTGATGAATAGGGGGTTCAAACATTATTTGGATAGTATATTCTTTGTGCTGATCAATGATGAATATAATATTGGGTACCCCTATCATATATTTGATCCTGCCCAATGTTCATCACTGTCCTTATAGATGACATCCTTATTTATTCTCAGGATAAGGATGAACACGCAGACCATATGAGGATTATCTTGTAGACCCTAAAGGATTGCCAGTTATTTACTATGTTAAAAAAGTGTGAATTTTGGTTCAAATAAGTGGCATTCCTCTGTCATATCATTTCTAGTGAGGGCATTCAGGTTGATCCTCAAAAGATAAAAGTAGTTAGGAACTATCCTAGAACCATCTCTGCATCAGATATTAGGAGTTTCTTGGGATTAGTAGATTACTACAGGATGTTCATTAAAGGTTTTTCATCCATTACTTCTCTTATTTCTAGATTGACTTAGAAAAAAGTCAAGTTTCAGTGGTCAGATGCTTGCCAGAAGAGTTTCAAGGAGTTAAAGACTGGACTCACTTCTGCCCCAGTTTTGACCTTACCAGAGAGGGGTATAGATGGGTTTGTTTTGTATTGTGATGCCTCTAAAGTTGGAATAGGGTGTGTGTTGACTAAGAACGCTAAGTTCATAGCTTGTGTTTCTAGACAACTCAAAGTTCATGGGAATAATTACCCGACACATGATCTTGAGTTAGCAATAATAGTTTTGCCTTGAAGATTTGGAGGCACTATCTTTATAGAGTTTATGTGGATGTGCTTACTGACCACAAAAGCCTTCAGTATATATTCATCTAGAAGGATCTAAATCTTTTCCAGAGAAGATGGCTTGAGTTGTTGAAGGATTATGATATGAGTGTTTTGTACAATTTGAGTAAAGCTAATATAGTGGCCGATGCTCTCAGCAGACTGTCTATTAGTAAATTTTCTTATGTGGAGGATAAAAGGAGGAGTTGGTTTGTGATGTTCACACACTTGCTTGATTGGGAGTTAATCTTGTTGATTCAACCGACTGTAGAGTTATAGTTCAGAATAGTGCAGAATCTTCGCTAGTGATAGAGGTAAAGACAAAATAGGATAGTGATCCTATTCATTACATTGAAGAAAGCAGTCCACAATCAGAGAGTGGAGGTTTTATCCCATGGGGGACATGGTGTGCTTCACTATCAGGGTTGCTTCGGTGTACCTGATGTTGATGATTCAAGATAACGGATGCTGATAGAAGCTCACAATTCTCAGTATTCTATTCCCAAGTGCCACAAAGATGAATCGTGATGTACGGGAAGTCTATTAGTGGAATGGCATGAAGAGGGTTATCATAGAGTTCGTAGCTAAGTGTCCAAATTGCCACCAAAGACTGACAGATATGACTTAAGATATCAACGTTCCTACTTGGAAGTAGGAAGAGATAAATATGGATTTCATCACAGAGTTACCTCGTATGCACCAACAACATGATTTGATATGGGTTGTTATAGACTGAATGACTAAGTCTGCACATTACTTGCAAGTTAATACTACAGATTTAGTTGAGGATTATGCTAGACTTTACATTCGTGAGTTGGTCAGATTGCGCGGAATAACCTTGTCTATCATCTCATATAGGGGTACTTAGTTCACATTATAGTTCTGGAAATATTTTTAGAAGGGTCTTGGTACCCAAGTTAATCTCAGCGTAGCTTTCCACCCGTAGACAGAAGGTCAGGTAGAGCAGACCATTCAGACCTTAGAGGATATGTTGAGAGCTTGCATGATCCACTTTAAAGGTAGTTGTGATGAATACTAACCTCTCATTGAGTTTGCTTATATTAACAATTTTCACTCCAGTATTCAGATAGCTCCGTTTGAGGTGCTTTATGGTTGAAGATGTAGATCTCCTATTGGATGGTCTAAGGTTGCTGAAGATACCTTGATAGGGCCTGATTAAATTCATGAGGCTACGGAGAAATTTCAGCTAATTACGTAAGGCTTAAAATAGCTTAGAGTTGTCAAAAATTATATGTAGATGTGAGGAGAATAGAACTTGAGTTCGCAGTTGATGATTGGGTCTTTTTTGAAAGTTTCACACATGAAAAGTGTGATGCAGTTTGGAAAGAAGGGGAAGCTTAGTCTTTGATATGTTGGTCCTTACAAGATTCTGAGGCACACTGGTAATATGGCCTACGAGTTAGAGTTGCCCGCAGAGTTAGCATCGGTGCACCTAGTCTTTAATGTATCCTTGAGGAAGAAGTAAATTGGTGATCCAGCCTCAGTTGTGCCATTAGAGAGTCTGGGTATGAATAATAGTTTCTCTTACAAAGAGTTTCTAGTTGAGATTCTTGACCGACTGGTTTATAAGTTGAGGAATAAGAAAGTTGCTTCGGTGAAAGTCCTTTGGAAGGACTAGTTAGTCGAGCGGGATACTTACAAAGCAGAAGTAGATATGATGACCAAGTACCCTCACTTCTTTACTTCCATTTTAGTATCATCTTAAAGTAATAGTTTCCTCTTTAGTATTATCATTTGTTTCATGTCCGATCAGTTGTTCTTATGCTCTCAGCATGTATATATGTCTCATGAATTGAGTTCAATTTATATTTCAGTCAGAAATCAGGTACTATGTTAGTACTTCTGCTTTTAGAACTCAGTGTATGGGATTGCAGTTCTTCCCCTACCATCTCATCTTAGTTAGTCTTCATTCGAGGAAAAATGATCCCAAAAGGGAGATTTTATAACACCCTAAAAATTTCTAGGTTACACAAGAGGGTCCATGACTAGTATAATCAATCCACGAACCATGAATTGACTCGTGAAACTCATTCTTAGGCAAAAAAACTAGTCCCTTGTGACGACGAGCAGGTTCACGGCCCGTGGTTTCAATCCACTGGTCATACTGTCACCTGTAGAATGGATCCAACAACCTTGAAAATTGGTCTTGGAACCATGAGCAAAACCATGACTCATTGAATAGGATCAAAAGCGTAGAAGAGCACTATCAGTAATTATGACACAATCTACAAGCCTGGATTGATTGTACGAACTATGGTTTCAGTCCACAAATCCTACACCAAAAAATTCAGTATATTTCAAAAATTTCCAAATGGTGTATTTAGTTCTTTCCTACACTCCTAACCCCTAAACTATGTCATTTTATCTTCCAAAGTGGGGGATTAAAGGTAAAACCATCGACCCTTTCCCTCATTCTCATAGATTTAAAATTATAGGAACACAAAAGAGTGATTCAAGTCCTTTAAAGCCTAATTCTAGGGTTCTTCTCAAAGTCAGATTCTCAAGCCTTCAGTCCAAGATTTCTTCAGTCTAGGTATGTAGGATTTCAACAATGGGTACTCTTCCATCCTTGTGCCCCAAAAAGTCTTCAGTTAAACCTCTAAGTTCATGGTTTATGATTCTAGGGTTCATACCTAGTTTATGAATTCCCTTCTTATTCGTACCTACATGTTTTTCCATGACTACAAATATTATATAGCATATGTTTCTATGGTTTTGATATCTTGCATGACATAGAATTTCATGATTTGATACTTAGCTTGATTTTAGAGTATTTCCACATAAAATAGTTCTTCCTTAAAAATTGAGCTCAGAATATCAGAATCTAGTATGAATAGAGCACGATCAGTTTTCAGTTAAGAGTCTTTTAGAAATTATTCACATTAATGACACGACCGGATTTCTCAGGTTGTGATGGTACCCACTATAGCCTACTAGTAGGTAAGCCAAATCCTTAGCTCGGAACGACGAGTAACTGGCTAATAAGGGAATGAAATAAAAGTGAAAGTACAATATTTAAATGTCAAGTACCAGTAGAAGAAACACATAAATATATAGAGAGAGAAGAGAACAAAATATACAATGACTCCCCCAAGACTTGGTATCAGTCAGTACAAGAGCTACTACAACATAATGACTACTATATAAAAGTAAATATATACAACAGTCTCTGAAATATAAAAGAAGACTACTCCATAGGAAGATAGAGATAAATCAACTTTAGATGCCAAAAGCTCATCCTAAATCTCTGACCGTGCAACTCCACACAAGGACAACATCATCGGCGATGAATCGATCTATGGTTTGTATCAGGGAAAAATATGTAGAAGTGTAGCATGAGTACCAAACACACGGTAACAAATAGGCATCATAGGCCGTCCAATCTCAAATAAGATAAAAGCATAATAGAGTTTGAATATACTAAAGGGGTAAGAAATAAGGGATTCAAGAAAGAATAACATGTCATAACTAGATATACAGTGAAGTAGAAGTAAGCAACTTTGCAAAGCGTAAAGTAAAACAAGGTAAGCAATGTAAAGTAGCCTAGCTAAAACCTAACTGAACCCCCATAAGCCCAGAAGGTACAAACAATCAAAGAATAAATCTAGTCAGATCCCCAAAAGCCCAAAAGGTATAAACAAAAATCAAAAGACCCAACCGGACCCCCATAAGCCCAAAGGATACAAACAACACGCAATGCTACATTACAATCAACCTGATGCGAAGATGAAAGCAGATGTGCCATTATATGCAATATGAGATGAGTGAAGTCTCTCAACTGTACCGTATACTCCTCCTCAAGACGTAGCTTGAATAGGCAGGACCCATAAGGGACTAGAAAAATCTGTATACCAGTTCCAAACCATATCTCACTGAGCATGCCATGATGAGTATTAGTAAAACCACCCGGAACTTGTGTCTCCTGGGCATGCAAGAATAAATAATTAGTAAAAACCAACGGTAACATGGGTCTTCTCGTGTATGCAAGTTTAAACACTAGTAAAACCACCCAGAACACTTTCCCTTGGGCATACAAGTTTATCTCAAATAAATATTTTGTAAATATACCATGTTCTCCGTAAGAAAGTCAAAAGCATCAAAATATTCCCAAAAAATCATTTTTGAAATCAAAAACATTGCTTTAAACCTAGTCTTTTATATGCCACAATGAAAATCACAACAATACAAGAACATAGATGAATATTCATGTCAAATATCACTTCTAAGCGTATTCAACCCTAACTGAAGCAAACTAAGGTCCAAAGGCTAATTAAAGGTCACAAATTTATCGAAATCACTAAGCAAAGCAAAACTAATCACAAACACCTAAGGGAAACCAACCTAAGGCAAGTATCTAACAAAATCATGGCTAAGGCATGCGACTATTTCAAAATGAACTAAGATGAAAAATAAGCCGATATAAATTAAGGATAAGATGAACTAACCTGGAGTCCATCCATTCTAACGTCCACGACCTCAGGCCAATAATTATTCAATATACAAAAAATAAATATGAAACAAAAGTTGTAAATATAAATGAATAACAAGAACCTACTCTATCATAAAATTTATCGATAATTCACTACTATGAATCTCTATCTTAACAACCTCAAGGCCACAAGAAAACTATCTAAACTAAGGCAAGAAAGTTTCTAATCATAAAGTTACTAATCCGGATGCGCTAAACCTAAAAGGCACAAGGATGACCTAAATTAAGGATCCCAACCCCAATTTTAAGCTAAAGCACCTAAATTTCTACGAGAATCTTAATCACCTAATATCATTAATCTAAACCATAATGAAACACTAAAAATTATCAAAATACCATCAATTACCTTAAATGAGCTAAGTCTAAAAGTAGGTAAGCCTTAACCTACCTGAAAGTTAAACATGAGGGCATGTACCCACTAGACCGGAGCTTTTTCTTTTCGAGATGACTCTAGTTCTTTCCATGCTATCAAAAAAAATAATCTATATATTAAAATATGAAGAATGGTATCCATACTGCAAATTTAAATTCCGCTAAAAAATTGGGTTGAAAATGACCCGTGCGGACTGTATTACAAAAAATAAAATAAAATTAGGGATTACGTCCCTCATGGGACAAAGATTACATACCCAAAAATAGAGCATAATCCATACCAAACTTTTGTCCCAAATCAGCCGCACAGTTCAAGAGGAGAACAAGAATTAAAATGATTATTTCATGGAAATAAGGTCGGAAACTTACAATTTATAGATGGAAGAATGATTATGGATGAGGACCCAACAATTATAGGCTTACACTAATGATCCCACCCATGTTTTGGACCTTCAAAATCTCAATATGGAATAAAATCGTGTGGAAGTATTTTTAAAATGAAGGGACAAGAATTTATACTTCCAAGCATTTGGCCTTCGCGGACGTGGGGAGGCCATTGCATATGCAAACTTGCATAGACGGCCTAACCCTTGCGAATGCAAAGAGGGGGGAGAATGAGGCCCTAAGCCCCTTCATCATGGATGCGATGATGCCTCCACATAGTCAACCCTGCAAATGTGGGCAACCCCCTGCGTATGCGAAGGGTTGGGTTAGTTGTACCAGTTGGTTCAAAAACAAGTAATTTCACCAAGTTTAAAAAGCGCTCAGATGGACCCTTAGGATTCATGTGAGATCCCATGTATGCAAATAAACTATGCCATCCTACCAAAAATAACATTCCAAACTCAATTCCCAACGGAAATTGTTTTGATAAAAAGTGGGTCTCTAGCCCAAAAACCAATAATTTAACCAAAAACAAACAATAGCCCCAAATGAGTTCCGAAGCCTCAGGACCTGAACCAAAGGTCCTACTAGCCCAAAGTCTACGCTTCAGAGCTGACAAAATTCTTGTCCAAGGTTGTTTACTCTAAATGTTGACCAAAGTCAACTCTTTCAACTTTAAGAGTTTTAAAATAGAAAAACTGACTTAAAACACAAGTGAACTACCTAGGATCAAACCGTCAGTCCCTGCAAGTCATAAATGACCTATAGCCATTTTGAGAAAGCTTGAAACATAAGAAATGCATAAAAGCAGAGAAAATGACCTAGATGGTAATTACAACATCCATTACTAAAAGGACTTTCATCCTCATAAGTTAGAAAAAGGGAAGTACCTAAAGGCTTGAAAAGACAAGGATACTGGGCCTGTATATCATGATTGGTCTCCTTGGTAGCCTCCTCAATTGGATGATGTCGCTACTGCACCTTAACCACTAAAATCTCTCTAGACCTCAACTGTCTAACATCCCAAACTTAAATATATACTAGCTCCTTCTTAAAAGATAAAAGGTGATCCATTTGAATTGTAACCCATCGAAGCACGTGAGACTCATCCAAAATGTAATTACAGAGCGTCGACAAAGGGAAAATAGGGTGAATAGAAAAAAGTGATGGAGGAAATCCTAAATCATAAGCAACATCATCAACTCGCTGAAGAATCTCCAATGGCCTGATATAAGCCTAATATTACCCCTCCTCCAAAACCTCATCATGCCCTTAATGGGAGACACCCAAAGGAACACACGGTCACCAACCCTAAACTTTAAAGCACGGTACCTATGGTATGCTTAACTCTTCCACTTACTCTACACTGCTCGAAGTCCATCCTGAATAACCCAGACAATATCCTAAGACTCATGAAAAAAATTTGTACCCTGCAGCCATTCCTCAAAAGCATCAAACCAACTAACAGAAGACCTCTACTGCCTACCATATAATGCCTCAAATAGAGCCATATGAATTCTCAAATTGTAGTTGTTATTATAAGCAAGCTCCACTAAAGATAGAAACTTGTCGTACTGACCCTCGAAATCTATAACACAAGCATGAAACATGTCCTCTAGAACTTGAATAGTCTTCTCAGACTGGATATCATTCTTTCGATAATATGCTATTCTAAGATCAACTCAAGTAACCAACTCCACCTAAAATGCCTCTAAAAGTAAAAGATGAACTGAGTACCTCTATCTTAAATAATAGACATCAGCACACTGTAAAGACAGATAATCTCTCGCACATAGATCTAAGCAACCTCTTGATGTTGAAGGAATACTGAACTGGTAAGAAAAGAGAAGACTTAGTCAATCGGTCCACAATGACCCAAATGCTATCTAAACCCTAAAAAGTACATGACAAGCCAACGACAAAGTCTATAGTAATACGCTCCTACTTCCACACAAGAATGGGTAGCCCCTGAAGAAAACCACCCTATATGAAGTGCTCAGACTTCACTTGTTGTTAGTTCAAGCATCGAGATACAAACACTTCTATATCCCTCATTATCTCGCTTCACCAGTAATGTTATCTCAGGTCTCTATTGATTAACACTTCTATTTAGCTCTTATTGTTGAATTATTATCTTGGTTTGATGTGATTTAGAATGATCTTATGTATTTATTGTCTTATATGTAGGCACTCTTGATCAATTGAAGAAAGAAAAGGATTTGAACTCAAATGAGCTGAAACTCAAAGCTAAGTTACAAAGATGACCGGAAGAGCAAGAATCTGCCATAAAGTGTGAACTGGTCTGCATAACACATGATGGCACCTGCATTTCACAGGTGCCAGCATAAAATATAGCTAAAACACTGCCTAAATAACACGAATCCGTACTTCCCATGTTTCCAAGGGTGATCATCCATACCTTCACAGATAGGGTCGCAAGCGAAGAGAATCTCATTGCCTCAATAACTTGACACCAATGAGCCAAAAATCACCATGGAAGACAACAGGTGCCTTTGCACATGTCTTCAAAAGTGTCCCAAAGGGAAAAATAGTCTAGATTTGTGATGGCATAATAAGGAAGCTTCCAAGACCATTTTTGGAATCTGTGCAAGGAATATATTAGATTTTTCAATTCCCAATTAGGAGAAGAGAGGAGAGTACATCTTAGAGTACAAATTTTAGAGTGTTTCTTCTTATTTGTATTTTAAAACACCATTATTGACATTAGAACTAGGAATTTGAAGCTAGTTATTGAAGAATAAATGGAATTATTGAATACCCAATTGGTATATTCTCTTGTTCCTTCATTATGAAATTGATAGTTGTAAATATTAATTTAGCTTTTTAGTTATGTGCTTGCTTGAAGAAGAAGTTCATCAATTTGGTAAGGATTCAATAGTGCCATAAATTAAGGATAGAAATAACTTGATTTAGGAATTTCTCATGTAAGAGTTAAGACTAGAAATAGCTTTACTCACCTAAGTCAATTGGTTGGTTTGTTGTCCAACTATTGTGTTTGAAAGAGACCATAGTATACATGCTTAGATGATTGAAAAACTACTAAGTATAATTAAAACCAAGGCTACCCGCACTTGTAATTGAGAAGTTTCTTGAATAATAAACCCCTATCCATCGCATGACCCCATCAGAAGCACACCCCTAGCCTTCCCATCTTGATTAAAACAATTGTGTTTGCATTATTAATTTGTTACAATTTGAATTTTAGTTCCCAAACCATTTCCCCCACTTTTATTTACTTGGTTGAACACTTTTCTTACTCTCATAAATCAACGTGATAATTAGTGATGAATCATTGTACCAATCTCCATGGATTCAATCCCAACCTCGTATTGGGTCACTTATTGTTTTTCTCGATGACCGTAGCCACCTCCTTTGGGTAATCAATTTTGGACATCATCAAAAATGGCAACGTTGCCAGGGATTGCCTTTTGATTAACCATTTATCATCTCTTGATTCACGTTAGTTGAGCATTTGTTATTTTTTATGTTTTTGTTATTTTTAGTGTTGTGATTAGGTGATTTATGAGCCACGCTAGCTCGCACTGTAGCATGGATAGATTTATAGATATGGAGGAAAAACCAGTTGTTCATGGTGCTGCAGGTACCATCCTGCTAACTCCCACTATTGGAAATGCACTCTTTCACGTGATGTGCATAATGCTACATTTAATACAAATGAAAGGATTGTTTGGCGTGTTTGCCAATAAGGATGCAAACCGACATATTCAAAACTTTGTTGAGATATTCCAGCCCTTCAACATTCAAAACATTACGCAAGAATCAATCTGACTTTGACTTTTTCCATTCTCACTCATGGGAGAGGCAACCACATGGCGAGAAGAGCTCCCCGTGGGCTACATCAAATCATTTAATGAGTTAGTCAAAGCTTTCTTGGACTATTTTTTCTCACCTTCAAGGATGTTACAATTGTGCAATGAAATCACAAACTTCTAAAAATTACCGGATGAACTGTTGCATGAGGTATGGTTAATGTTCAAGAAAATGTTGTTGCTATATCTAGGCCATGGGCTACCGGATAGGGTTCTACTCCAAAACTTTTATCGAGCACTTAATTCAATGAACAAGTCAATGGCTAACAATATTGTAGGTAGATCTATCATGGATAAAACTTATGGTCTTGCTTCGGCTCTTTTGGATAGAATAACAAAGACAAATTGAGCGTGGCATACAAGAGAGGTTAAGGTGTTGATAAATGCTCAAACATACTCTCCCATGAGGAGGTATCGGTGATCGTCAAGCAAAACACATTTATAAGTACTTAATGGATGTCGGGGTCATACCCACAAAGATTATAGATAGCACAATGATGATTATATAGAATCGACTTCACTAGGAGAGTAAATATTTAAAAACAAGAAAGTAAAAGATTGGGGGGGTTGCGAATTCTTTCACAAAAATCACAATTCGTAGCAACGCAAGAAAGTAAACGGATGTACCAAATTGAGTTGACGACTAGGGATGTGTGTCCAATGAGGATTTAATGTGGGATATGGTGTTTTTTATTCAAACTTATTCTCACGCATTGACATCGGTAGCCTTGTTCATGGGTATGGTTGTTTATCTCTCGATCGACAACCATATCTCCGATAATCCAAGTTAGAGCACTATCGGTTTAACAACAAACAACCAAGCTAAAGTTTGAGGAGGTCACACTATCTCTACCTTAGCCCCTTAAATGGGTGATTCTGTCGATATGAGCTATTTCTAGCCTCAAATATTGATGGAGTCCCAAGTTCCCACTAGTACTTTCACATCCGAAACTATGAAATTCTCTTTCAAGCAATAACTTAGTCAAGTAATAAAAATTAATGTTTGCAACCACCAATTTTAGGATTAAAACTTGGTGAAACAACTAGACTCATGTCAAATAAGCAATTATAAGTAAGAATTAACAATACCCACACCCATTTGTAAAGCACCCATTCTCAACACATCCCTAGACAATTGAAATTAGCTACTCATAATAAAGGAAACATATATACCAAATGCGTAAGTCAAATTCCTCTTCATTAAAGTATAATTTCAAGTTCTAAGCTCAATTTGAATACACAAATGGTTAACCAAGATTTGGAAGAGCGAATGGATTGAAACCCTTTTCTTCTTTGAGAGGAAACTTGTTCTCAAAGCTAAAATTACTTGCAAATATTCAGAGCTTAAGTATATTTTTTACAATAGTGCCTAAATTGGCTTTTTATACTTTCCCAAAACGTCATTAATTTTCTGAACAAAATTACCCTTCGGGTGGCATACGACACGACGTGGGGTTTGCACGTCGTGATATGCACATCGCACACCATCTTCAGTTTTACCAGTGACTTTAGCTAATATTGGAGGCTTCGTGCGAAGGAGGTATGGTTCGCACCATGAGTTATGCGCGTCGCACAATGACTGCACCTTTTAGAAGATTCTTCAGTGACCTTTGTGGCTCCATGCGGTGTAGGTGAGTTATGCACCATAGCTTGTGCTTGTCACATGGGCACCGCATCTCAGGGAAACATCTCCATCTTTTCCGATCACTTCACACTTCACTCTTTTTAAGATCTTTTTGGGTCCATTTCCTTGTTTTCCATCATTGATCTCAAGTACCTGTATAGACATCAATAAAGGCCATAAGAACCTCTAAACTTAATCAAAACATAGCAATAATTCATGGATAAAGGATCAAAAAGTATGTAAATAACCGACTTATCAAACCCCCAGACATGAACTATTGCTTTTCCTCAAGCAAGGTACTCACAAGGCAAGGAATGAATTATGCTATAGATTCAATCAAGGCACAAAGGACTAATCTATACTAATAATTAAGAAAAAGAATAAACAAAACGACTCAAACAAAATACTCAACTACAATGCTCATCTAAATTTGAACCACCACAATATCAAGGTAATTGGTCATTTCAAAACCTTTTCCAAAGGGACTTCATTTCTCATTCAAAATCAAGGGAATTTTGTAATTCAAAACAAGATATTTAAGCTTCTCAAGTCATTCGCATGGACCATCAAGGTTTGCCTAGAGATTCACCACACAACTTGTCTCATTCATTCCTCTCAATTGAAATAGAGACTTTATGTTTCAATTCGAGTGTATGATACCACTCATCACAAGAGAGAATCCCACTCACAATCATGAAATTCACAAAACCATGAGTTTATAAGAGAACCAAGAAGACTCTCACTCTCTCAAGGAAGTTCAAGTGCACACACATCGAACCAGAGGCTTGCCCTTCATGTAGATTGCCACTAATGTAGGGTATCTAAGCTCAGAATCACCAAGGACTTGCGGGTTACGATGTTGGCTAGGGCTAATGTGAGGATTTCATTTGGTTCAAGTGACTACACCACTCTAACGCTCTTTGTTATCATTTCAAACATCGCTCATTTTTTCAAATTTCAACTTCACCTTATTTCTCCCTCACACAACACAATCTTCTCCCTTTTAATCATGATCCTTTAAACTCCTTGTATCACCTTTATTTGGTAGCACCTATTCTTGCTTTTCATTTTTTGCTCATTGGATTCAACTTTTGGAGCAATTTTTAATTCAAACCTAAGGTGCTACCTTGCACTTGAAGTGCATTCCTTTTCTTCTCCTCATTTGATCACATACACCCCCAAACTTAGGCATTTTCCTATGTTGTCTTTTCATTTCCCCCCCAAACTTAGGCTTTTAGCCTATATTTCACTTTCAAGAAAATAAGGAGGACGGGTGCCAAGATAGAGATTCCAAAAAGGTCAAGGTGTTAACCAGGTGCCAAAGAACGGTTACAAGCTCAAAGGGGTTCACTAGGAATGATGTCACGGGAAGTCATTTGGGTATAGTGGCTATCAAAAAGGGCTTAAGGTCATCTTCCAAGCTCAGTCACACCTAGAATTTTTGCTTGAATCACATTCGGGGCATGTTCTAGATGACATGCATGCACGAAAATCAAGGTAAAGCCTCACCACACAAGTCATTATGCCACAAGACTTTTTTCATTAGTCTCAAAATCAATTGGGACAAATGACTTTTGACAAGCTATTCTGAGTTCATTACACACTCATTTTTAAGTCAATCAAGCTAAAGCGAGATTGTGCATGTCATGATTAGAGAATGCTTTTCCTTAAAAATTCATTTCCCTTCTTCCTTTTATTTTCAAAAATAATTTGCTAATAGAAATTTTTGGTGGGCCCATTTTGAGACAAGCCACTACTCCCTCAATTTTAAACTAAAACTTGGCATTTTCCCTTAAATAATTCCCCTCTCAATCTATCATAGGAAAACACCAATCAGGTTTGACACAAAAACAAAAGAAAAAGAACGATAAAGAAAACTTTTACTCCTTGGGAAAGAATCGTGGTATTAAGAAAACCCTCGGAGTTTATTGCTAAACTACTATTAAAAAGGCAATATCCAAATTGAGTGCTGGTGATTCATTTAACAACAAACCTTGGCGTGGGACTTTAGCGCATTTGCAAAGAACAGGTAGTAAAATAATGGGGCATGTAAGACCATCCCGGCAATACAATCACAACAACCAAATAAAAAATCAAGCCCATCGAGGGATTCAATTAAGCTCAACACAAACTAACATAATCTAAAGGCCCAACAAGGGTAATAAGCACCACAATCATCCAAAATATGCCCGACAAGGGCCAAATTAGATCTAGCAGAACTAAAAAAGTCAACAAGGCCCGGCAAGGGCAATAAAAATAATATCTCAGGCCTGATCACAGGCAACAAACAAAAAGAAAGTAAAGCCACCCCCTCCCTACAAAAGAAGCATTTCCCTCAATGTTATTAGCTCAAGGGAAAGAAAAGTGAACTCCCTGGACTACTATGCCTCATTATCATTATTTGCAGCTGCCTCCACATCTGAGGTTCTTCCACTTGGGCCAGCACCACCCTTTCAGGAGTGCGAAGTAAGTGTTGACTCTTTAAGAACTCTCTAAAAAACTAGATCGTGATCATCATCCATCCCCGCATCCTTATTACCAAGCAACACCTCATCATCATCTTCATAGGCTAAAAAAAAGTTATCCAAGGGACCGGGAATGGAATGAGGTGGAGGTAAGGTGGTCAAATCTGCTTCCACTACCAGATCTTTAACTTTGGCTTTGTCAACATCTTTTCGGAGTGTTATAATTTTGCCTTCAATGACGTCTACCCTTTTGCACAATGTGCTTAAGCTATCCACTACCCTTTGGATTTCATTCTTCATAGCTCTATTTATCATATCGAGTAGTTTCATAGCTAGGTTAGCCAGCTGTTGCTCATGGCTATGAGTTTTGTCCACCATGTCTTGAAGGCCACTTTTGGTCATTGGAGGTGTAGGGACATGTTTGTGTGCCTCTGAAGTAGCCCGAGAAGGAGATGAGGCATCTACTCCAGCATCAAGCTCATCACTGTCAACTTCCCCCAACTGCTTAGTCTTTTGCCTCTTAAACCTGGGGGCCTTCCTGTCGATTTTCTTATCAAGGTCGATAGTCCCAATAGCACGAGTGAACTTATCACAACTGAGGATAGGGACATCAGCCTTATCGCAAAGCTTAGTAATCAGCATCAAGAAGGGGAAAGAATTACTTCCCTTGTGAGCTTTTCTCCTTATCACTATAGCTGCGAACTCCCCAAAATTAACATACTACCCCATCATAATAGACACAACCAAAATGGCCCTATTTTAAGTTATTTTCTGATCATTCTGGGAAGGCAAGAAATGATTGTGAACAAGATCATACCAAAGACGAGCTTCAAAGATCAAGGACTTCTTTGGAATGTCTCCCCCCATAGTGGACCAAATAAGGACACCCTGAGCAATGACAAGAGCCATTTCACGATAAGGGTTTTTCTTTGCTACCAACCTAGCTAAAGTGTTAGGGTAGGTGCAATTTGGTGACCCCAGTAGACGGCATTAATGGCAGCTGGGGTGACAGAAACTTTCTTTCCCCGAACAATAACTGAATCCAAGATAGGGAACTTCTCATTGTTCCTTTTGTAGCCCTTGGAATCCTGTGTGGGTTGATAGGCCGCAAAGAATTCTTGAAATATCTCCTCATAATACCCATGGGGTACATCTTGGAATGTCTACCACTCTCAGTTGGCAAATTGACGGTGCAAGTTAGGAACATTGTGTGCCCATGAGCTCTTGGAGGGAATTCTTTATGAGGAAGAAACATGATGGAGAATTAATGGGTCACTTTGGTATTGATAAGACCTTGGGGATTCTTAAGGAATAATTTTATTTTCCTAAAATGCATAATGATGTTTCTAGAATTTGTGACCAATGTGTTGAATGTAGAAGTTCTAAATATAGACTTCCTTCCCATGGTTTGTATATTCCTCTCCCCACCCCTAAAAGTCCTTGGTTTGATATTTCTATGGATTTTGTTTTGGTTTTTCCAAGGACTAAAAAGAGAAATTATAGCTATTTTATGGTTGTTGACCGATTATCAAAGATGGCTCATTTTATTGCATGTCATAAATGTGATCAAGCTTGTCATGTTGCATCATTATTTGTTGATAATGTGCTCAAGTTGTATGGTCTTCCCAAGACCATTTTGAGTGATAGGAATCCTAAGTTCCTTAGTAACTTTTTGAAGGAATTGTAGGGTATAATTGGTACTAAATTATTTTTTTCTACCTCTTGTCTTCCACAAACTGATGGCAAAACTGAAGTTGTAAATAGGACCTTGGGTTCTATGCTTTGAGCCATCGTAAATGGACTGTTTACTTATTTGGAAGAACATTTTCCTTCAGTTGAATTTGCTTATAATAGAGTTATTCATAGGACTATTAGCATGTCTCCATTTTAGTTTGTTTATGGTTTTAACCCACTAACCCCTTTATATCTCACCCTTTTGTCTCAAGATGTTATTTTGAGTTTAGATAGAAACAAAGGGCCGAGGCTATGAAGAAATTGGATGAAAAGGTGTGACTTCACCTTCATAAAAAGAATCAAGATATGGCCAAGAAAGCAAACAAGGGTCGTAAAAGAGTTATGTTTGAACTGGGAGATTGGATATGGGTTCACTTTCGCAAGGAGATGTTTCCAACTTAGAGGAAGACCAAGTTGATGCCAAGAGGTGATGGGCTGTTCGAAGTGCTTGCAAGTCTCAATGATAATACCTAGAAGGTTGACCTTCCATCGGAGTATCAGGTACACAACACTTTCAATGTTTGTGACCTCTCACTCTTTGATACTTGTGATGGTGATCCTTTAAATTTTGGACAAATTCTTTTCAAGAAGGGAAGAATAATGCAATTCAAGTAGCATCAAGGTCACTCCTAAGTATCCAAGCTCGGAACCTCCAAAATTTACAAAGGCTATTCATGAAGATAGAGGAACTTGAGCGCACGTTGATGCCAAAATAGGGATTTCATGCCTTGATGATTTCTTGGGAAGAAGAAAATGAGGCCTAGTTTACAAAGTAGGGCTATATTTGCAATTTTTACTCAAACAACCACTTTTGGGCTACTTTTTTAACAAATTAGCCTAAACTATAAATAGTGAGAATAGCTCACTTTGGATCTTAGTTTTGGATAATCATAGACTTGTCTTCTCTTGAGAAAATTGAGAGCTTAGCCAAAGCTTTTGTTGGTACTTGTTTGAGAAGGGAATTGTATGGTGACTTCAATTCCCTTGAGGTTCCTTTGATAGTTTAGGTGCTTGTTTGCTAATCTTTTGATTGAAGGTTTTGATATCATTATCATGATTGTGAATTGAATTCCTTACTTGTGTCTAATTTTTATGTGCTTATTCTTGTTCTTAGCTTAGAGTTTCAATTTCATAGAGAGGTTAATATCAACATGTGTGGTTTTTCTATCTTTGCAAAAAGAGGAGTTGATGAAAATCTTGAGGAAGTACTTTCGAAGTTTTGGATAGGATTGTTTCAATCATATTCGCATGACCTAGGCAATGATTGATATTTGAGGTACTATCGTCATGGCGCGACATAAAATCATATGCTTCTTGGAAGTCAACCCAAGAGTTTTTGATTTATTTACTTCACTTATTTGTTGGTTTTAGTTTGTTTTAGGAATGCATAGAGATTTGAAAAATAGCTAAGTATGAAAAATTCCTTGAGAGGAGGTGTGCCAGCACCTGCATTTCATAAGTGCCAACTCAGGGCCACAAATGGAGTCTCACCCCAGAGTTAGTGAACTGAATTTTTTTTTGAAATCGGAAGGAACCTATAAGCTAAGGAAAAAATGCACATGGGGACCTGCAGCATGCACGTGCCATCGCATATCCCAACCAGTGCACTGGCACGGAGTTGGCTGAAAAACATCACATGCGGAACAATATGCAAAATGCAAGTGGTCAAATATGAAACACATGTGGCAGCACAGGCGTAGGTATGGTTTTTTAAATTTTGTTGACCTACCCATTGACTTGACCCGACCCGAAAGTGACTCGCGTCTCTTCTTCTCCTTTTCTCATCCTTAAATCCCTTCTTCTTTTACTTCTTTTACTTTTAAACTCCTACAATCCCTCAAACACCATCCACAATTGTTCTCAACTCTCCAAATGTTTCCCCGCTCTTCAACCTTTCTTTTTGTAGCCTCTCCGCCGTACCGCATCACCACTTCCACCACAATTCTTTTTTAGTGGAAATTTTCATGGGTCACCATTGTGGGTCTCCAAAACATCAATTTTTCACTCCCCACTCCATCTTCTTCACTTGTGGTATGCTCCCCTACTTTAAATCATTAGTTTTAACTGTTTTGGGAGTTTTATTAGTGAAGTGTGCTACTTGAATTCTACCATAGTCTATTTGTCCTTGAGATTTTATTTTTGAACAAATATTTTTGTTCATAATGTTGTTATGGGTTGTGAAAAACTTGGTAGATCTTATTTTTATGAGTATTCATGTTATTTGTGACGAATTTTAGCGTAAAAAATATGGATTTGGGGTGAATTCTGAGTAACGCACTCGTTAGTAATGTATGATTTGGCCCGATAAAAGATTGGGTGATGTTGTTCTTAAGGGAAAATCATCATTGCTACGCGTTTGATTGTCAGAACCATTAAGGCAAGAATTTCACCCTTCATTCCTTGAGTATCTTCTTGTAATTGTCATGCTTAAACTGAGAAGCTACCTTTGATACAACTGCCTTGACAGGAGGAGAAAGCTTGGCTAATCTTTACTTTGTACTCAACATTCGCGAACTATATTCAAAGACCATTTAGATGGCAGAAACCAATTGAAACATTGTTGTGTTGGGCTGAAAGTTGTAAATTATTATGCTTGTGTATAGTTTATTCGAGTATGAATTGTTTGTTGACCTCTTTGGTTGAGTGAGAGTGAATATTGCTTTGTTTGGATGTGTTTCTCATGCTAATTGTATAGCTTAATGTTTCCATTGATAGATGGGGTGACGTCCTTTTTAAGGGAAGTTATTGAGCATACGTAACTTGCTAATGTTAGGGTCTTGAATGATTGTAAAGTTTTTTAGGGAAGTCTGAGTACTCGAATGACTCAAAAAAAATTGGTTAACTGTTGAATTAATATTCCTTAGTTTTATTATAGTTCATTTCTCGCTGGTTAAGCACTTGCATGTGACATGTGTTGCCTTGGAAAATGCATGTGCAATGCAAGTGAAAGAAGATAATTGTAAAATTCTCGCTGCTTCCCACCTGCATTATGCATGCGCGTCGCAAGTCTTCACTTGTGAAATACAGGTGGAAATGCAGATGGAAGTAGAAACTTCAAAATCAATGTCAGCAGGGGTGAAAGCACATGCATACTGTATGTTGACGTATGTGAAAGGAATGTGATATCGCATGTATTATGCCTTATGCCCAGGTATTCTGTCTAGCGTAGGCAAAGTCACATGCGAGCCATGAGTCTTCACTTGTGACTCGCATGTGAAATTCACATACCAGAAGTTCACCTAGTGCTATTCTTTTCCTTATGAATTCAATTTCTTTTTATTTCACTAACTTCTTATAGTATTTTTTTCCATCATTATTGAAAAACAGTAATACAAAAAGATTTTTTGTTTGGTTTTGTGGTGCTCACTTCTTTTTGTAGGAATATGACTTCATGTTGGCGCAAAGCTAAAGGAAAACCCCAAACGGGAGCTATGACATTTGGCAATCCTTCTGAGATTGAGTAAAATGAGGAAATATCATAAACACAACTCCGATTTATCCTTGAGGGGATGGAATCCTACTATCTCAGTTTTTGCAAAAAACTAACAATCGCTGAAGAATCTTGGTTAGATATTGACTCCGTTAAGGATGAATTTCCTAGTATAGCAAAGCAGTTTGATAAATGGGTGTGCAACTAATTCATTGAGGTTCCAAGCGCTTATTTCCCTGAGTTGGTAAGAGAATTTTATGAATCCTATCAAGCTCGGCAAGACATTTTGAAGCCCAAAGGCCAAGTAGACAAGATTTCATGTTTTCCCTCAGTTCTAGTATGGGTAAAGGAGGTTGACATTACCCATGCTGCTGTCAACTTTATTTTCTTGGATGTACCAGTGAATTATGTATCTGAGTTTGCTAGGCATTTAGTTTCATAGTATGATAAATATGATTAGGTAGCTGGTGTGATTGTTGAGGGAGAACCTCTTTGGGTGATGTCCAAAGGTAATATCTCCCACCATGATCTAAGGTTTGAGTATCGAATGTGGTTAGATTTTGTATGCACAAGGCTCATTCCATCAAAGAATACCACCCATGTCTCTATTGAGGTAGCCATTCTCATCTCCTACATAATGACTGGTATTTATATCAATGAGAGGGAGATTATAGTTGATCAATTCAAGAGGAAGGTTGGGCATCATTCCACTTCGATGCATTGCCCTGTCCTTATTAGTAAGCTTTGTCTCCGAGAAAAATGTCCTCTATTTTTTCCATTGGACAAAACTTCTCAAGCAGAGAGCATGATTGATTTGGACACAAAAAGGGATAAAGATGCTCCATCTTTCAAGAGGAGAAAGTTTTCCTCAAATCCACACAAATCATAAGGTATTGGATCTCCCTTTAATGTAACTCAGAATGAATTTGAGGATCTGACTCCTACCCCTGGGGTATCGGGACACACCCATACTGTTTCCTCTTCCCTCATCCCTCTAATGGACCAGCAAATTCCTCATCATGTGGTTTTCTCAAGCTTGCTCATGTGGCATGGGGCAACGATGACCTTTTGCATAAGATAGCAAGAGATATTCCATCCATGATTCAGAATGCTATTAAATCAGCTTTAAAGCTGGTAATGAGTATCTTGAGCAAACTTTATGCTTGAATTGATGCAATAGAAGGGGATGTTAGTTCCCTCATGGAGGAAGTGAGCCAGACTAGATCAAGGGTTCTATATTTGACATAAATTTACTAGCCTCTACTCCAGCCTTACCTCGTCGAGAAAGATTTCCTTCGAAAGATTGGAGTATGGGAGATAATCTACCTGCAAATGTTAGAAAGAATGAAATCCGAGAGGAGAAGCAAATTGATGCAGAGGAACCACAACATCTAGGGCCCTTATGGGAAGTTCAGCAAAACATTTAGTTTCATAGAGTAGAGATTGAGCATTATCATACAAACCACAATTGGCGTCCTCCTACCCTATTTTTTCCACCAGTTGATGACACTTCTAGATAAATGGGAAATTGTTGACCCAAATGGCCTACTTGAGGCATCCCAAGATCTATTGATTCCTTATATTTCTGAGTTAAAGAGTGATCTAGCCCATGCTTACATTCCTCTGGAGCCTACTCCTACAAGAGAGCGACAGAAGGCGTCATTCTTATTCCTAAAGTCTACAAGGAGTCCTCATACCCATTTCTCTTATGTTACTTTTATACATTAGGGACAATGTTGTGTTTGAAGTTAGGGGTGCAAGATATTATTTTGTTGATTGGTTCTCTTTTTGGGCCTGACTGTAATCTTTATTGGCCCTTGTAGGGTATGCCTTTGTTATAAAAATTTCTTATGCTATATCGTGCGCCCTGACCGGGCTTGATCTTTTATGTTAGATGTCTCTTGTCTTAATTGCAAAGTTATTCCTACATGCTAAATTATTTTACTACCCATTCTTTTTAAATGCACTTAGTGCATACACCCGCCCTAGTTCTCCATTGATCCATGAGCGCATCACTCTAACATCGCCATTGTAGATAATAGTTAGTTTTGCATAAACTCCAAGGGTTTTCTTCATGCTACGGTTCTTTCCTAAGGAGAAAATGTTTCTTTTCTTTATTTTTTGTGTCGAACCTGGTGATAGTTACCTATGATAGATTGAGAGATGACTTTTGTAAGGAAAAATTCCAAGTTTAGTTTTTATTTTGCATCTTTTGTAGAACTTGTCTTAAATGGGACAACCAAAAAAAACATGGCAAAAAGAATTGAGAAAAGTAGGGAAAATGATTTTTGAAAAAGCATTCTCTTGTCATGACTTGCACACTCTTTGTTTGTCTTGATTTACTCATAATTGAGTTATGCGGAACTTGGGATAGCTTGTCAAAAGTCATTCGTTCCAATTGATTTTGAGACACATTGTGAACTTCTTATGTTTTGATGCATTCTGTGGTAAGGTCTACTTAGTTCTTGTGTATGCATGTCATCTAGAACTTGCCCCGAATGTGATTCAAGGAAAAATCCTAGACGTTGCTTAGATTTGAAGATGACCTTAGGCCCTTTTTGGACAGTCACTTTACCCAAAAGTTCATTTCCTCAATATTGATCCAAGTTAACCCCTTTGAGCCTTAACCATTTCTTGGCGCCCATGATACATAACTTAACCTTCTTCAATCGTATTTATCATCACCCGTTCCTTCCTAATGTCTAGCAATGAAAACGTAGGATAAAATCCTATGTTTGGTGGGGGGAATATGAATGAAAAATGGAATTGATATAGGCAAAAGCTTAAGTTTGGGGGTGTATGCATTGTTGATGATGAAGGATAAATTGAGTTTAAATTATGAGTTAGCACCCTATGATTATCTTGAGAAGTAATTGTTCTAAAGAAAGAGAGATTGAAAGAAATAAAGAATTGGGTAGTGTTATCGTATAAGCGAAAGAAAAAAGTGTGTTTGGAATAATGGTTTGTAGGAGAAAAATTGGGAGTATGAAAGGGAGAAATAAGGTGAACTGAATTAAAGATGTGAGATACTGAAATTTGACACATGATTAGATACTGCCCTTCATCTAAAAAGGGGCATGGAGGTAGTAGGGCTCAGTCTGCTCTAGCAGCCCTTGGAGGTCAACCAGCCCAGCAGGGCACAACTTCTGCTTCTGGTGGTCAGCGCCAGAACCAACTTTATGCTATGTCCTCTCGTCAGGACCAGGAGGGTTCCCCAGATGTTGTTACTAGTTTGTTGAAAGTTTTCCCTTTCAATGTGTATTCTTTGTTGGACCCTGGTGCCTCCTTATCTTTTGTTACCCCTTACATAGCATGGAAATTTAAAGTATGTCCTGAATTGCTTTTAGAACCCTTTTGTGTTTCTACTCCTGTTGGTGAGTCAGTCTTAGCCAAAAGAATTTACCAAAATCTCCCTATCTCAGTCCTTCATAGAGTCATTTTAGCAGATTTAATAGAGTTGGAGATGACAAATTTTCATGTTATTCTTGTTATGGATTAGCTACATGCTTGTTATTCTTTTGTTGAATGTCGTACTCGGGTTGTCAATTTCACGTTTCAAAATAAACCTGTCATAGAATGGAAAGGTAGTCCCCCATCCTCGAAAGGTCATTTCATATCTTTTCTTAAGTCTAGGAAGATGATTTATGAGGGGTATGTTTATCATATAGTTTGAGTTATGGACAAGGATTCTGAAACCCCCTCTTTTCAGTCTGTTCCCATTGTGAATGAATTCTTAGAAGTGGAGTCCCTTTCGAGTGGGAAATCGACTTTGGGATAGATCTTCTTCCAGCTATGAATCCTATCTCTATCCCTCCCTATAGAATGGCCCCTGCAAAACTTAAGGAGTTAAAGGATCAGTTGAAGGATCTTCTTGATAAGGGTTTCATCAGGCCTAGCATTTCTCCATGGGGTACTCCAGTCTTATTCGTGCGAAAGAAAGATAGTTCCCTCAGAATGTGTATTGACTACCTACAATTGAACAAGGTCACAATCAAGAATAAGTATCACATTCCTAGGATTGATGACTTGTTCGATCAGCTTCGGGGTGCTAGTTTCTTCTCCAAGATCGACTTATCATCAGCTTCGTGTTAGGGAGTGTGATATTCCGAAGACAGACTTCATGACTCGGTATGGTCATTATGAATTTGTTGTGATGTCTTTTGGTCTAACGAGTGCTCCTACAACTTTTATGGATTTGATGAACCGTGTGTTCAAGCAGTACCTGGATATGTTTGTGATTATTTTCATTTATGATATTCTTATATACTCTCGGAGTGAGGAGGAGCATGCAGTCCATTTGAGAGTTGTGTTGCAAACTCTCAAGGACCGACAGTTATTTACTATGTTTGGAAAGTATGAGTTTTGGATGAAGTCTGTGGCTTTTCTGGGTCATATTATGACTAAGGATTGTATTCGAGTTGATTCTCAAAAGATTGAGGCAGTAAAGAATTGGCCTAGACCCACTTTCCTATCTGATATTAGAAGTTTTATGGGTTTGGCTGGTTACTACAGGAGATTTATGGAAGGGTTTTCTTCCATTGCTGCCCCTTTGACCCGATTGACTCAGAAGAAGGTTAAATTCCAGTGGTCTGATCTATGTGAGAAGAACTTTCAGGAATTGAAGATCAGATTGACCACAACCCCAGTGTTAGCTCTGCCCAAGGGCCTAAATTATTTTTTATGTATTGTGATGCTTTTAGGATTGGTTTGAGTTGTGTTTTGATGCAATGTTGTAAGGTAATTGCTTATGCCTCTAGACAGCTGAAGACTCATGAGAAAAACTACCCTACTCATGATCTTGAGTTAGCAGCCATGGTGTTTGCTTTGAATATCTAGAGGCATTACTTGTATGGGGTGCATGTTGATGTATTCACCGATCATAAGAGTCTTCAGTATGTGTTCACTCAGAAGTAATTGATGTTGCGACAAAGGAGATTGCTTCTTATGGATTACGACATGAGTGTGCTTTACCATCCAGGTAAGGCTAATGTTATGGTGGATGCACTTAGTAGATTGTTGATGGGTAGTGTGTCTTCAGTCGAAGAAGGAAAGAAGGAACTAGTTAAGGAGGTTCATAGGCTAGCTCAGTTGGGAGTTTGCCTTATGTACTCAACAGAAGGTGGTGTTATTGTTCAGAATGATTCCGAGTCATCCTTGGTAGCAAAAGTGAAGGCAAAGAAAGAAAGTGATCCTATTTTGCTTCAGCTAAAGGGTGCAGTCCATCAGCAAAGAGTTGAGGTTTTCTCCCAAGGGGGCAATGGTCTGCTTTATTATCAGGGTCGACTATGTGTACCAGATATAGATGGGTTGCGCCAGCAGATTTTGATTGAGGCTAATAGTTCTAGATATTCCATTCACCCAGTGCCACCAAGATGTACCGTGATCTATGGGAAGTCTATTGGTGGAATGGTATGAAAAGGGACATAGCCGGTTTTATGGCTAAGTGTCCTAACTGTCAACAAGTGAAGGTAGAGCACCAGCGATTGGGTGGCATGATTCAGGATATTGACCTTCCTTCTTGGAAGTGGGAAGCGATCAATATGGACTTCATTACAAGTTTACCTCCTACTCGAAGGCAACATGAATTGATTTTGGTGATTGTTGATGTGCCGCCATTTTACGACACTTTTGACTCCTTTTAACTAAGAACAATCATACGTTTTCAAGCAACCGTCGTCGTTTTTGATGTGTTTATGTTGGATTTGTAGGAAATGGAGACAAACATGGAAACGGAAGGAAATACGAGCAAAAAGACATTACGGACAAGAGTGATGGCCTGAGTGACGGTCCGTCACAGTGATCGTCAAGTGGTGACAGGACACTGCCTAGGGGTGATGGCCGCCGTGACGGTCCATCAAGGTGGTGACGGTCCGTCACCCTAAGCCGTCAAGTTGAGACAGTCGGCGACGCGGAATCCGAGCGTTTTTGGGTTTACTTCCTGGACTCCTATAAATACCCTATGTTAGGTTTATTTTATTCATTCATCACCAATACATTACCAAATAGTTTTAGGAGTTTTTGAGAGATTTTTGAGAGAGGAAACACGCTACACACGTTTTCCCTCCTCCTTGAATCTTGTTCTTGATTTGTTCTCGGGATCTTTGTTTTCTTGTTCTTGGAATAATTGAAGATTGTTTTCACTATATTGTAAGGATCTCTTTTCTTTATTATGAATATGACTTACTTCTATTCTTCTACAAGCATGATTAACTAAACCTCCCACAACTAGGGTTGTGGGAGCCATGGCTAAAGTAGCGATATAGATTCCGGGTAGCGACGGGTTCAATATATATGATTGTCACGTTGTTGATCATACATGCTTAACGTTTTCTAGTAGTTGCAAACATTAGAACATGCCTAGGTTTAATTTGCTTGAGTAAAGAGATTAAAACCGGGAAACTTGATTAACGACAAGGATTCGAGACTACCAACTCTCGTCTTATGATTAATGCTGTAACTAGATTAATCTACTTGATGTTTAGGATTGAAATCTAAAAGATCACCTTTTCAAGTTCGAGAGAATTGAAAAGTAAATTCGTCTATTTGGTTGAGAAACGTTTAGATGATACCATTAATTCAATCACATCGTGACACGCATATAGAAAGAACCCGATTAAGCCTAGAATCGACATTGTTACCAACGCCATGGTAAACACTTCCCTAGTTCATTCTCCTATTGATTATCTATCATACGTTATTAGTTGTTTTGTTCACGTTTGATCACAAACCCCCCCCCTTTATTTACCGGAAACGATTGACTTTTAGTCATCTAATTCACTAAAGACTTAACCTTCACCATATTCCCTGTGGGATCGACCCCAACCTTTGTTGGGTTCTATATTTGACTACGACCACTTACGCTTCGTTAATTTGAGGTGTAGTTTGGGCTTTATCAAAAAGTGGCGCCGTTGCCGGGGAATACGGTTGTTTATTAAGTCCGGTGTGTTTATTTGACTCTTAGTCATACTTTCCTGCTTTTACATTTATTTGTTGTTTTTGTTTTTGACAGGGTACAGAGTTGTGCATGCCAAGTACCCGGCGCTCAAGTGAATCAACATTTCCTTACGACCCCAAGCTTGCTAGAACGTTAAGGCAAAATATGGCCGCACAACAAGAGGCAGCAAGGCTCGCTGCAGAACTGCAGGCCCAACAAAATCTGAATGCTGGTGGGCTGCAGGACGATGTTATGCTGAATGATGAGGATATCGACTTGGATGGAATTGGCGCTACGGGAGCCATTGCTCTTCCACCGCTAGCGCCCGGAGCCAAGTTCAACATCACTAGCACGATTATCCAGCTGTTGAACTTGAGGGGAGTTTTCCGCGGTGCCGCTGGGGACGATCCAAACCAGCACCTGATGAATTTCGTGGGCCTCGACCACCACCTCCTTTCCCACAACGCCTGAAGAAGAAAGCGGAAGATGGTAAGTTCCTGAATTTCCTGACCATGCTCAAGCAAATATCAATAAACATCCCATTGGTGGAAGTGCTTGAACAAATGACCGGTTATGCCAAGTTCATGAAGGACTTGATTACAAAGAAGAGGTCGGTAAGTTTTGAACCGGAAGACAACCTCCACCATTGCAGTGCTATTTCCTCAAGGTCGTTAGTAGAAAAAAAGGAAGATCCAGGTGCGTTTACTGTTCCCTGTACTATTGGGAAACTTGGCTTCGGAAGAGCCTTGTGTGATCTTGGTGCTAGCATCAACTTGATGCCGCTAGCAGTCTATAAATAATTGGGTTTGGGAGCTCCTAAACCAACGTCCATGAGAGTGTTGATGGCTGACCGTTCGGTAAAGCGGACCATGTGAATATTGTCTGATGTGCTAGTAAAGATCGGTAAGCTTATCTTCCCAGCTGACTTTGTGATCTTGGATTGCGAAGTGGATTTTGAAGTTCCCATTATCTTGGGACGACCACTGTTAGCCACGGCAAGAGTGTTGGTTGACATGGAAAGAAACGAACTGACCTTCAGACTAAATAATGAAGCTGTCAAGTTCGATGTGTCTAAATTGATGAGGCAACCAAGTGACATGAGGGTGGTCGCAGTCGTCAATGTTATTGAGGAAGCTCCTACGGATGTGCATCTTGAGGAGAAAGGGTTGGTCGAGACTCTAGCTGTTGTGAGAAAGATGCTGCGAGAGCGTAAACATGTAGAGGAAGGCGGTGAAAATAGATCAAAGAAACGAAAACACCGCAAGAGAATTTGCAAAGAAAGAGCGAAGAAGTTGTCGCGACTAGATGCGGAGCCAATGAAAGAAGAAGTGGAACGCAACATGAGGTTGTCGCGTACACACACTCCATCGAGTTCTCCTGTTTTGGAGACCCTGGCAGCCTCCAACATCATTCCAGAATCTGAGTCATATCGACTTCACATGTATTCCTTTCTCTTACAGTTTTTAGCTTTCATATGGATGCATTGGGGACAATGCATGAGTCTAAGTTGAGGGTGTGGGGAAACCTGTGAGTCACCACCGAGGGTTTTTGTTGCCGTGTTTCTTTTCCCTCCGGTGTGCTATCTAGTAGAACCGGCATGTTTAGGTAGTTATTTTAATTTTTTTTAGTGTCTATAGTGATGAAGCATGGCGTTTTTGTTGACTAAAAAGAGGCCCCTTTAAAAATTTTCTGGTTTTGTACTTATGTTGAAACGACTGACTGTCTGGATCCTTGAATGTCATTGTGTGGTTATGATTAGAATGAGTATGCTTAAGCCGAGCGGTTGTTTGATAATTGGTAGCGATATAGTTTCTTGGTGCCAAGTGTGTGTGAGATTATTGTTACAAATTCTTACTCTGTGCATGCATCTAGAACTTGCCCGGTGTATTTTGTTAAGTTTGAAGTTTGGTTGCTTAGGAAAGGATCACAGGCCCTTTTTGTGTGTAGTCCACTTAACCTATAATACCGTCCAAATGCAAATAATCCCTTTTTGATCCCTATTTGAGCCATAATTGACCTTGTTCTTTCAATAACCTGTCACCGTTCCTGTTTAACTTTGAATCCCTATTTTGGCCCTGGTCCTTCCTTGGACATCGTGCACCTCAACTCAGAAAATCAGCCTAAGTTGAGGGTGGCTACTATAGAGGTAAACCCTATTTTGGCCCTGGTCCTTCCATGGACATTGTGCACCTCAACCCAGGCAATCAGCCTAAGTTGAGGGTGGCTACTATAGAGGTGAATGATAAGAAAAAAAAGAGGATAGTGAAGATTGATTGTGAATAGAATTAAAATTCGGGTGTGTGCCTAAGAAAAGAAAGAAAAAAAAAAGAGAGATGAAAAAAAAAAAAGATCGAAAAAGTAATAAAAAGAATTGTCAAAATAAAGAGGTCACACCCATAGCTAGAAAGAAGGAAATAAAAAGGTGAATAAGGATGGACAAAGTAAAGTTATGTGGTAATAAGACATCGGTGGTTCCAAGGAGGGCTTAGTCACTTACCCCTAAATGTATCCTACCTGCACCTGAAACCTCATTACAAGCCAAAACAAGTCCTGTAGTGATCCTGAGCGGCTTCCTGAAGAACTGAAATAGAATAGCAAGGGCAAGCCTATGGTATCGCATGTGCATTGTTCAAAATCGTTTGTGAGTGTGAGCGCTTACCTAGTCCAAAATCTTGTGTGTGAGATTTCTTTGTGGTAAGGGCACCAAGATTTCTGTATTATCTATTGACTGTTAGGATAGCTATGCGTGTGTATGCATAATGTTCTATCATATCGGAATGACATGTTTGGATCCTTGCAAGTTAGTGTTTCATACATTTGTGTGCTACGAGGGAGCTTGGATTAAAATTGAATAAGATGTTGAATGACCATGAGTTGCTAGAGACACGAGTTTGTTTTCTTAGTTGAGTCATCGTGTTATTTTTCTTTTATGTTATGTTGCTAGAGACACGAGTTTGTTTTCTTAGTTGAATCGTACGTCTTCAAGCAACCGTCGTCATTTTTGATGTGTTTATGTTGGATTTGTAGGAAATGGAGACAAACATGGAAACGGAAGGAAATACGAGCAAAAAGACATTCTGGACAAGAGTGACGGCCTGAGTGACGGTCCGTCACAGAGACCGTCAAGTGGTGGCAGGACACTGCCTAGGGGTGACGGCCACCGTGACGGTCTGTCAAGGTGGTGACGGTCCGTCACCCCAAGCCGTCAAGTTGAGACAGTCGGCGACGCGGAATCCGAGCGTTTTTGGGTTTACATCCTGGACTCCTATAAATACCCTATGTTAGGTTTATTTTATTCATTCATCACCAATACATTACCGAATAGTTTTAGGAGTTTTTGAGCGATTTTTGAGAGAGGAAACACGCTACACACGTTTTCCCTCCTCCTTGAATCATGTTCTTGATTTGTTCTCGGGATCTTTGTTTTCTTGTTCTTGGAATAATTGAAGATTGTTTTCACTATATTGTAAGGATCTCTTTTCTTTATTATGAATATGACTTTCTTCTATTCTTCTACAAGCATGATTAACTAACCCTCCCACAACTAGGGTTGTGGGAGCCATGGCTAAAGTAGCGATATAGATTCCGGGTAGCGACGGGTTCAATATATATGATTGTCACGTTGTTGATCATACATGCTTAACGTTTTCTAGTGGTTGCAAACATTAGAACATGCCTAGGTTTAATTTGCTTGAGTAAAGAGATTAAAACCGGGAAACTTGATTAACGACAGGGATTTGAGACTACCAACTCTCGTCTTATGATTAATGCTGTAACTAGATTAATCTACTTGATGTTTAGGATTTAAATCTAAAAGATCAGCTTTTCAAGTTCGAGAGAATTGAAAAGTAAATTCGTCTATTTGGTTGAGAAACGTTTAGATGATACCATTAATTCAATCACATCGTGACACGCATATAGAAAGAACCCGATTAAGCCTAGAATCGATATTGTTACCAACGCCATGGTAAACACTTCCCTAGTTCATTCTCCTATTGATTATCTCTCATACGTTATTAGTTGTTTTGTTCACGTTTGATCACAAACCCCCCCCCCTTTTATTTACCGGAAACGATTGACTTTTAGTCATCTAATTCACTAAAGACTTAACCTTCACCATATTCCCTGTGGGATCGACCCCAACCTTTGTTGGGTTCTATATTTGACTATGACCGCTTACTCTTCGTTAATTTGAGGTGTAGTTTGGGCTTTATCAATTGTCGACTGTATGACTAAATCATCCCATTTCTTGGTTGTTAAGACTATGGATTCAGCAGACTATTATGCCAGACTCTACATTCGGGAGATATTTCAACTACATGGTGTTCCTTTGTCCATCATTTCAGATAGGGGTACTCAATTTACTTCTAAGTTTTGGAGATTGTTTCAGAGAGGTCTCGGTACTCAGGTGAAGCTTAGTATAACTTTTCACCCTCAGACAAACGGCCAGGCAGAGCGTACTATTCAGACTTTGGAGGATATGTTGAGATCTTGTGTGTTTGATTTCAAAGGTAATTGGGATGATCACTTACCTCCTATCGAGTTTTCCTACAACAACAACTTTCACTCTAGCATCTAGATAGCTCTCTATGATGTACTTTATGGTCGGAGGTGTAGATCTCCTATTGGTTGGTTTGAGGTAGGTGAGGCAGCTTTGATTGGCCCAGATTCAGTGCATGAGACCATGGAGAAGGTTCAACTTATTAGGGAGAGGTTGAAGACCGCTCAGAGTTGACAGAAATCATATGCAGATGTTAGGAGAAGGGAATTAGAATTTGAAGTTTATGATTGGGTTTTTCTAAAGGTGTCACCCATGAAGGGTGTATGAGATTTGGCAAGAAAGGGAAGATTAGTCCCCATTTTGTAGGTCCTTATTGGATTCTGAGGAAAGTTGGTAAGGTTTCTTATGAGTTGTTATTGCCATCAGATTTAGAAGCAGTTCATCCAGTTTTCCATGTTTCCTTATTGAAGAAGTGTGTTGGTGATCCAACCTTGATTGTTCCTTTGAAGGATGTAGGTGTGAAGGATAGTCTCACTTATAAGGATGTCCCCCTAGAAATCCTTGATCGTCAGATTTGGAGGTTGATAAACAAAGAAGTTGCTTGGGTAAAAGTTCTTTGGAGAAATCAACTTGTTGAAGGAACTACTTGGGAAACGGAATCAGCCATGAAAGCCAAGTACCCTCATCTCTTTCCTTTCAATTTCGTTCTAGCTTGAGGTAATAGTTTCATCCTTAGTATGTTTCTCCGATCCTATTCCATAAGTTACTCTCATGATCCTAGCATGCATTCATGTTTTCAAAGTTGATTTAACCATGTTTTAAGTTGAAACGTTCAGTTTTCATGTTTATTCCTTGATTTCCATGTTTTGTTGCTGGTTGGGCTGTTTTCTCTTCAGTTTCCATTACTTAGTCTTAATTCGAGGACGAATGATCCCAAGGGGGAGATATTGTAACACCTCGGAAATCGATCTAGCTTTTAAACTCAGAAAACTTGCTGAAATTTTGAACTCCTAGGGATCACGAGTCAAGTCCACGAGCCATGGAAAGTTCCATGAGTCATGGAAAGGACTCGTGATTCCAGCCCTGTGGACCACCCTTTGGTCTGGGAACCACGGGTCAGTCTCACGGTTCGTGGAAGCTTCCACGGGTCATGAAACCAACCCGTGGAACTCAGACAGAGAGTAGTCACATTCCCTGAAACCACGAATTGGTTCCAGGACTCGTAGAAGTTTCTATAGGTCATCCTGTTGAGTCGTAGGAACTCATCTGCGGCTTGAAACTTTGGCTCAGGAACCACGACTCAAGTCCACGAGCCGTGGTTTGTTCTATGGTTCATGGAAAGGACCCGTGGAACCTGAAGCTGAGTTTTAAAACAACTTTTTCTTAATTAAGTTCCAGGGATATTTAAGTCATTACTTACCCTTTTAACTACTAAGTGAGGTTATTTTGACAATTTTTAGCATGAATTATAAACCTATTAGCCTAAGTCCTTTCTCATTACCTTATTCATCTCCCAAAAAGGAAAAGAACTCCCTCAAGCTCAAGGTCTCAAGCTCCAAGTTCAAGTCTCCTATGCTTTTCAATTTCAATTGAGTTAACTTCAATCAAGGTATGTGAGTATTCAACAATTGATTTCTTCAACCCTTGAGCCCAAAACTCCCAAATTCTATTTTGATTTCATGAACTTTCAAATTAGGATTCTTACCCAATTCTTATGGGTTTTGCTATAAATTGCCTTCTCATGATTTTATTATGAAATTCTATTAAATTGCATGGGCTTTTACATATGAACTCTTATTTCATGAATTGAAGGTCAATTATGGTAAATCCTACATGCATGAATTTATTTAAGAAAATTGGGGAAAATGATAGCATGATTTCATGAATTTCAAGCAAGTGCATGCCTAGTTTCTATGTTTTATGAAAATATATGTTATTATGAAATTGAACTAAGGCCATGCAAGTTTTCAAGTTATGAATTATTTTTTGCAATGCAAGACAGCCGATGTGCCATCAATGCTCATGTATCATTTTCTAAACCAAGACTCGTGAGTAGTATGAAGATCTGGGTATGAACATTTTTATGAACAAGCTTGATATCTAGATATGTCACATGAATGTGAGCCTTATGTTATATGTTTTGGGAGTAGTATTTAGCACCGACCAATGGGGGTTCTAGATAACCAAAGTCCAAAACTACGTTTCCACCATAGGTTTCCTTCCATGGCTTATGACAGGATCCTTATAACATGGTTCTAACCTTGGCCGGTTAGGACAACCTTTTTTCAGCGTGGATACATGACACTGGATTCTATATAGCTCAGCATGGTTTATGTCGATTAAGAGAAACTCCCACATGATTATTTTCAAGCTATGAAGTTATATGATATCATACTTTGAATTTTAACAGTACTTCATGTCTTATGTCTTATGTCTTATGTCTTATATCTTGATAACCCTTTTATGTTATTTCTTTATGAAAAGGTTCATCTTAATCATGTTTTAAGTATGTTTTTATCATGATCATACATATCTCACATACTTGTACATCCTATAGTACTGACGCATATTTTGTGTTAAATCCTCTTAATGATGCAGATTCAGGTGTTTCCCATCAGTCTCGTGGCTAGACGAAGCCGGATATCTAGTCAGTGTTGGTGAGTCCTTATTGTTCAAGGGCTAGTTATGAATCTAGTTTGTTTAGACAACTTATTTTTGTACTTTGAGTTAGCTAGGGTCTTGTCCTATTAACTCTTTATGTCATGTATATAGGATTTTCAGACGTAGACGATATTCGGGTTTTCTTCTAATCATGTTCTTTTGATTTTATCTTATTGATTGAGTTATCTAATTCGTATTATGCTTCTGTTATGCTTAATTATTATACCTGAGTTATGCTATGACCAAGGGTTAGCTTGGGGCACTCGTGGTCCCTGGTCTCGTGTCACGTCCAGGAGGTAGCCTGGGGGCGTGACAAAAATGGTTCAAGGCTTGTACCACGGTTGCCAAAGAATAGGTATTAGGCTCAAGAGGGGTGACAACTGATACAATTTAGTGCAATGGTGGGCTTTAAAGACATAGTGGGCTTCAACATTCACAAAGAAGGCCTAAGGTCATTTCTCCAACCAACACAGTTAAGACTAGCATTAGAATGATGAATCAGGCAAGTTCTAGATGACACAAGTGGGCACGAGGATTATTCAACAAAACTCACCACAAATAGAGCCACATTTTGCATCTAAGTAATCACTAATTGGTCAAAAGTCACAAAAAGATTAAAGGCATTGTCACAAACATCATTCTTTGCTTTTCAACTATGTCACAAGAATTTTTAGAGGGGTATGTTCAAATGAGCTCAATTCACATGCGGGACTAACTCTATTAGTACCAAATAAATCACTCTAACACTTATCTCAAAAGATGATGATTTGTCCTTAAGAATGTCGTCACTCAATCTATCATTGGGCCAAATCATCTATCTAAATCGATATGGCTACTAAGAATTCACCAAAGTGTAAATCCCAACACCCATGCAACATGCGATTCGCACGTGCCAAAGTGCGTATCGCATGTGCAACGCACAAGCCAGGTAGTATAGGTTTCTCTTCTGCCCAGCATGTGCGAAGCATATGCGTTGCCCACATTCGCTCATGCGATAATAGTGCTACCAACTTTTGGCAAGTTTGCGCTAGTGATGTGCCGCTATTTTACGGCACTTTCGACTCCTTTAAGCTAAGAACAATCGTACATTTTCAAGCAACCGTTGTCGTTTTTGATGCTTTTATGTTGTATTTTACGGAAATGGAGACAAACATGGAAACGGAAGGAAATACGCGAAAAATGACATTCTGCCTAAGAGTGACGGCCTGAGTGACGGCCCGTCACACATGTGACGGTCCGTCACAGTGACCGTCACACCAAGGCAGCACCACTGCCTAGTGGTGACGGCCAAGGCGACGGTCCGTCAAACCAGTGACGGTCCGTCAGCCTGGCCGTCACACCTGGGTAGTCCGCTACGCGAAATCCGGACGATTTTGGGATTTGTTTTCTAGACTCCTATAAATACCCTATGTTAGGTTTATTTTCATTATGCAATTAATAAAGCTTTTTACAATAGTTTTAGGAGAGATTTTAGTCAACTTGAAGACCAAGAAACACGTTTTCTACTTCTTGAATTCGTGTTCTTGAATCGTTCTTGGGATCTTGTTATTCTTGTTCTTGGATTATTGAGGATTGTTTTCAATACATTGTAAGGATTTCTTTTCTCTATTATGATTATGACTTTCTTCTCTTCTTCTTCAAACATGATTAACTAAAACTCTCACAACTAGGGTTGTGGGAGCCATGGCAAAAGTAGCAATATAGATTCCGGGTAGCGTCGGGATCAATATATATGTTGTCACGTTGTTAATCATTCATTATGTCACGTTTTCTAGTGGTTGCAAACATTAGAACTTGCCTAGGTTAAATTATCTTGAGTAAAGAGATTAAAATCAGGAAACTTGATTAACGACGAGGATTCGAGACTACCAACTCTCGTCTTATGATTAATGTTGTAACTAGATCAATCTACTTGATGTTTAGGATTGAAATCTAAAAGCACACCTTTTCAAGTTCGAGAGAATTGAAAAATAAATTTTTCTATTTGGTTGAGAAACGTTTAGACGATACAATTAATTCAATCACATCGTGACACGCATATAGAAAGAACCCCGTTAAGCCTAGAACCGACTTTGTTACTAACGCCATGGTAAACACTTCCCTAGTTCTCTCTCTCCTATTGATTATCATTCATACGTTAAGTGTTTGTTTTGTTTACAAATATTGATCACAAAACCCCCCCTATTTACCGGAAACTATTGATGACTAGTCACTTAATTCACTAAAGACTTAACTTTCACCATATTCTCTGTGGGATATGACCCCAACCTTTGTTGGGTTGTATATTTGACTACGACCGCTTACGCTTCTTAATCTGAGGTGTAGTTTGGGCGTTATCAAAAAGTGGTGCCATTGCCAGGGAATACGGTTGTTAATTAAGTCTGGTGTGTTTATTTGACTCTTAGTCATACTTTCCTGCTTTTACGTTTATTTGTTGTTTTTGTTATTGACAGGGTACATAGTTGTGCATGCCAAGTACCCGGAGCTCGGGTGAATCAATATTACCTTACAATCCCGAGCTTGCTAGAACATTGAGGCAGAATATGGCCGCACAACTAGAGGCAGCAAGGCTCGCTGCAGAACTGCAGGCCCAACAAAATCTGAATGTTGGTGGTCTGTAGGATGAGATCGCACGGAATGATGAGGATCTCGACTTAGATGGAGCTGGCTCTACGGGCGCCATTGTTGTTCCACCGCTACCGCCCGGAGCCAAGTTCAACATCACTAGCATGATGATTCAGCTGTTGAACTTGAGAGGAGTATTCCGTGGAGCAGCTGGTGACGATCCAAACCGTCACTTAATGAACTTCGTGGGGATCTGCAAGTCGTTTGAACTGCCGGGCGTGAGTCAAACAGCGATCAGGCTCAGGTTGTTTCCATTGTCTCTGTCTGATGAGGCCGCGTTATGGTTGATAGAACTGACCCCCGACTCTATCGCAACTTGGGGAGAGTTGAAAGGAGCTTTCCTAGAAATGTTCTTTCCTCCCTCTAGGATGATACAGTTGAGGAACGAGATTAGCAATTTCAGGCAGCAACCTCACGAAGCATTGCACGAGACCTGGCTGCGATTCAAGAAGAAGCTAACACAATGCCCGAACCATCAGTTGAACGATGAGTTTTTGATGCAGACATTCTACAGGGCACTTAATTCGGCTACCAAGCCGACGTTGGACAACGCAGCAGGTGGACCGTTTATGGGTCGCACTTTTGCCGATGCCACAGCTATTTTGGACAGGCTCACTAAAACCAACAGGGCCTGGCACACACGAGATTCAGAGGTAGCAGCTAGCACTTATGTAGTCGGTGTGTCAGCAGAGCAGCGCAGAAAAGAGGAAGAACGGGACCAAGACATGGCCCATCTAAAAACGCAAATGGACCTCTTGACGAAGCACTTGATGTCAGGAAGTATCGAGAAGGTGAAACCCGTGGGTTCGCAAGGTAGAGCAGCAGGGGTTGAATCTGATGAGGAGGCCAACTATTTGGGGGGTTTCCAGGCCAATGGCCAGGGAAACCAAGGTCGGAACTATCAGAGAGACAACCACTATGAGAAAGGCGGCTACAAAGATCGCGACCAAGGAAACTGGAGGAACAACACCGAGAGAGGTGGGTTGTATATACCACCTGGTAATTGGGACAAGGCTAACAACGAGGCAGAGACTTCGAAGCTAGAGAGCATGATGGCTAAGATGCTGCTAAAGGTGGAATCGACTGACTCTGGAGTAAAGGCAATGAGGACTGAGTTATCAACATTGAGTCAGGTAGTGGAGTCACATTCCACCGCGATCAAGCAATTAGAGCAGCAAGTGGGTCACATCTCGGCATCTCTAAACCCAAGGAAGATAGGTACCTTGCCGAGCGACACCACTCATCCGAGGAATGACACAAGTTGTATGGCGATCATGACCAGAAGCGGTAGAACGTTACCAGAATCACATCCGGTAACTCAAACTCAAGGTGATGTTGCGGATGATGAAGAGGCGGTAGAGGAGGAAACTCCAAAGCCCGCAGAGAAAAGCAAGGAAGCTGAAAAGCTTCCAACTATGATGCCTCGGCCACCACCTCCTTTCCCCCAGCGTTTGAAGAAAAAGCTGATGATGGTAAGTTCCTGAACTTCATGACCATGCTGAAGCAGATTTCAATAAACATACCATTGGTGAAAGCGCTGGAACAAATGTCCGGTTATGCCAAGTTCATGAAGGACTTGATTACAAAGAAGAGGTCGGTAAGTTTTGAACCGGAAGACAACCTCCACCACTGCAGTGCTATTTCTTCAAGGTCGTTAGTCGAAAAGAAGGAAGATCCAGGTGCTTTCACTGTTCCCTGCACTATCGGGAAGCTCAACTTCAGAAGAGCATTATGTGATCTTGGTGCTAGCATCAACCTGATGCCGCTAGCGGTATACAAATAATTGGGTTTGGGAGCTCCTAAACCGACATCCATGAGAGTGATGATGGCTGACCGTTCAGTAAAGCGACTGGTGGGAATCTTATCTGATGTGCTGGTCAAGATTGGTAAGCTTATATTCCCAGCCGACTTTGTGATCTTGGATTGTGAAGTAGATTTTGAAGTTCCCATAATCTTGGGGCGACCATTGTTAGCCACAACAAGAGCACTGGTCGACATGGAGAGAAACGAACTGACCTTCCGATTGAACAATGAAGTGGTCAAGTTTGATGTGTCCAAATTGATGAAGCAACCAAGTGACATGAGGGTGGTCGCGGTCATCAATGCTATTGAGGAAGTCCCTGCGTATGTGTACCCTGAGGAGAAGGGTTGTCTTGAAACCCGAGCTGTTATGAAAGTAAGGTCGCGATCACAAGAGGAGAAGAAGGTAAAGGAAAGCGGTGAAAGATCAAGAAAATGAAAACACCGCAAGAGAATCTACAAAGAAAGAGCGAAGAAGTTGTCGCGACTAGCGATGGAGCCCAAAGAGGAAGCTGGAATGCCACACTCCATCGAGTTCTCTTGTTTTGGAGATCCTGGCGGTATCCAACATCATTCCAGAATCTGAGTCATATCAACATCACAGGTATTCTTTTATTCTCACAGTTTTTAGTTTTCATATGTATGTATTGGGGACAATGCATGAGTCTAAGTTGAGGGTGTGGGAAAACCTGTGAGTCACCACTGAGGGTTTTTGTTGCCGAGTTCTTTTCCCTCTGGTGTGCTATCTAGTAGAACCGGCATGTTGCCGAGTTCTTTTCCCTCCGGTGTGCTATCTAGTAGAACCGGCATGTTTAGGTTGTTATTTTTTTAAAATTTTTTTTTAGTGTCTGTAGCAAGTATGTCATTTTTCTTGTTTAAAAACGAGGCCCTTTAAAAATTTTCTGGTTTTGAGCTTATGTTGAAACGATTGACTGTCTGGATCCTTGTATGTCATTGTGTGATGATGAGTAGAATGAGTATGCTTAAGCCGAGCGGTTGTTTGATAGTTGGTAGCGATATAGTTTCTTGGTGCCAAGAGCGTGTGAGATTATTGTTATAAATTCTTATTCTGTGCATGCATCTAGAACTTGCCCGGTCTATTTTGTTAAGTTCGAAGTTTGGTTGCTTAGGAAAGGATCACAGGCCCTTTTTGTGTGCAGTCCACTTAACCTAAAAGACCGTCCAAATATAAATAATCCCTTGATCCCTGTTTGAGCCATGATTGACCTTATTCTTTCAATAACCTGTCACCGTCCCCGTTTAACTTTGAATCCCTATTTTGGCCCTGGTCCTTCCTTGGACATCGTGCACCTCAACGCAGGCAATCAGCCTAAGTTGAGGGTGGCTACTATAGAGGTAAACCCTGTTTTGGCCCTGGTCCTGCCATGGACATTGTGCACCTCAACACAGGCAATCAGCCTAAGTTGAGGGTGGCTACTACAGAGGTGAATGATAAGAAAAAGAGGAGGGAGAAGATTGGTTGTGAATAGAATGAAAATTCGGGTGTGTGCCTAAGAAAAGAAAAATAAAAAGAAGTGAAAAAGATCGGAAAAGTAACAAAAAGAATTGTCAAAATAAAGAGGCCGCACCTGTAGCTAGAGAGAAGGAAATAAAAAGGTGAATAAGGATGGAAAAAGTAAAGTTATGTGGTAAGAAGACGTCGGTAGTTCCAAGGAGGGCTTAGTCACTAACCCCTAAATGTATCCTACCTGCACCTGAAGCCTCATTACAAGCCAAAACAAGTCCTGTAGTGATCCTGAGCGGCTTTCTAAAGAACCGAAATAGAATAGTAAGGGCAAGCCTATGGTATCGCATGTGCATTGTTTGAAATCGTTTGTGAGTGTGAGCGCTTACCTAATCCCAAATCTTGTGTGTGGGATTTCTTTGTGGTGAGGGCACCAAGATGTCTGTATTGTCTATTGATTGTTAGGATAGTTGCGCGTGTGTATGCATAATATTCTATCATATCGGAATGACATGTTTGGATCCTTGCAAGTTAGTGTTTCATACATTTGTGTGCTACGAGGGCTCTTGATTGAAAAAGATGTTGAATGACCATGAGTTGCTAGAGACACGAGTTTGTTTTCTTAGTGAGTCGTATTATTATTTTGTGTCATGTTGCTTGAGGACAAGCGAACGTCTTAAGTTGAGGGTGTTGATGTGCCGCTATTTTACGGCACTTTCGAATCCTTTAAGCTAAGAACAATCGTACGTTTTCAAGCAACCATTGTTGTTTTTAATGTTTTTATGTTGTATTTTCAGGAAATTGAGACAAACATGGAAACGGAAGGAAATACGCGAAAAACAACATTCTGCCTAAGAGTGACGGCATGAGTGACCGTCACACCAAGGCAGCACCACTGCCTAGTGGTGATGGCCCAGGTGACGGTCCCTCAAGCCAGTGACGGTCCATCAGCCTGGCCGTCACACCTGGGCAGTCCGCTACGCGGAATCCGGACGATTTTGGGATTTGTTTTCTAGACTCCTATAAATACCCTATGTTAGGTTTATTTTCATTATGCAATTAACAAAGCTTTTTACAATAGTTTTAGGAGAGATTTTAGTCAACTTGAAGATCAAGAAACAAGTTTTCTACTTCTTGAATTCGTGTTCTTGAATCGTTCTTGGGATCTTGTTATTCTTGTTCTTGGATTATTGAGGATTGTTTTCAATACATTAAAAGGATTTCTTTTCTCTATTATGATTATGACTTTCTTCTCTTCTTCTTCAAACATGATTAACTAAAACTCTCACAACTAGGGTTGTGGGAGCCATGGCAAAAGTAGCAATATAGATTCCGGGTAGCGTCGGGTTCAATATATATGTTGTCACGTTGTTAATCATTCATTATGTCACGTTTTCTAGTGGTTGCAAACATTAGAACTTGCCTAGGTTTAATTTGCTTGAGTAAAGAGATTAAAACCGGGAAACTTGATTAACGACGAGGATTCGAGACTACCAACTCTCGTCTTATGATTAATGCTGTAACTAGATTAATCTACTTGATGTTTAGGATTGAAATCTAAAAGCACACCTTTTCAAGTTCGAGAGAATTGAAAAGTAAATTTTTCTATTTGGTTGAGAAACATTTAGACGATACAATTAATTCAATCACATCGTGACACGCATATAGAAAGAACCCCGTTAAGTCTAGAATCGACTTTGTTACTAACGCCATGGTAAACACTTCCCTAGTTCTCTCTCTCCTAATGATTATCATTCATACGTTAAGTGTTTGTTTTGTTTACAAATATTGATCACAAACCCCCCCCTATTTACCGGAAACTATTGACGACTAGTCACTTAATTCACTAAAGACTTAACTTTCACCATATTCTCTGTGGGATTCGACCCCAACCTTTGTGGGTTCTATATTTGACTACGACCGCTTACGCTTCTTAATTTGAGGTGTAGTTTGGGCGTTATCAAAAAGTGGCGCCGTTGCCGGGGAATACGGTTGTTAATTAAGTCTGGTGTGTTTATTTGACTCTTAGTCATACTTTCCTGCTTTTACGTTTTTTGTTGTTTTTGTTTTTGCTAGGATACAGAGTTGTGCATGCCAAGTACCCGGCACTCGGGTGAATCAACATTACCTTACGACCCCGAGCTTGCTAGAACATTGAGGCGGAATATGACAGCACAACAAGAAGCAGCACGGATCGCTGCAGAACTGCAGGCCCAACAAAATTTGAATGCTGGAGGTCTGCAGCACGATCTTGAATTGCATGATGAGGATAAAGATTTAGATGGAGCTGGCGCTACGGGCGCCATTGTTGTTCCACCGCTACCGCCCGGAGCCAAGTTCAACATCACTAGCACGATGATCCAGCTGTTGAACTTGAGAAGAGTGTTCCGAGGTGCCGCTGGGGATGATCCAAACCAGCATCTGATGAATTTCGTGGGCATCTGCAAGTCGTTTGAACTGCCGGGCGTGAGTCAGACAGCGATCCAGCTCAGGTTGTTTCTGTTGTCTCTGTCTGATGAGGCAGCGTTGTGGTTGACAGAGTTGACCCCCGACTCTATCGCAACTTGGGGAGAGTTGAGAGGAGCTTTCCTAGAAAGGTTCTTTCCTCCCTCTCGGATGATACAGTTGAGGGACGAGATTAGCACCTTCAGGCAGCAACCGCACGAAGCACTGCACAAGACTTGGTTGCGATTCAAAAAGAAGATAACACAATGCCTGAACCATCAGTTGACCGATAACTTTTTGATGCAGATATTCTACCGGGCACTGAATTCGGCTACCAAGCCGACGTTAGACAATGCAGCAGGTGGTGCATTCATGGGTCTCACCTTTGTTGAGGCCACAACTACTTTGGACAGGCTCACCAAGACCAACAGGGCCTGGGACACATGAGATTCAGAGGTTGCAGCTAGCACCTATACCGTTGGTATGTCAACTGAGCAGCGCAGAAGAGACGAGGAGCGCGACCAAGACATGGCGCATCTGAAAACGCAGTTGGACCTACTGACCAAGCACTTGTTCTCAGGAGGTATGGAGAAGGTACAAGCTGTGGGTTCCCAAGGTATAGAGACTGAGGAGGCGAATTACTTGGGGGGTTTCCAGGCTAATGGCCAGGGAAACCAAGGTCGGAACTACCAGAGAGACAACCACTATGAGAAAGATGGTTATAGAGATCGCGATCAAGGAAACTGAAGGAATAACAATGATAGAGCTGGGTTGTATATACCACCTGGTAGTCGAGACAAAGCTAGCAACGAGGCAGGGACGTCCAAGCTAGAGAACATGATGGCAAAGATGCTGTTGAAGGTGGAATCGACTGACTCTGGGGTAAATGAGATAAGGACTGAGTTATCGGCCATGAGTCAAGTAGTGGAGGCGCATTCCACCGCGATCAAGCAATTAGAGCAGCAAGTGGGACAGATCTCGGCATCTCTAAACCCAAGGAGGATGGGTACCTTGTCGAGCGACACCGTTCAAAATCTGAGGAAGGATGCGAGTTGTATGGCAATCTCGACAAGAAGTGGTAAAACGTTACCGGAATCACATCCGATAACTCAAACTCAAGGTGATGTTGCGGATGATGAAGAGGCGGTAGAGGAGGAAACTCCAAAGCCCGCAGAGAAAAGCAAGGAAGCTGAAAAGCTTCCAACTATGATGCCTCGACCACCACCTCCTTTCCCCCAGCGTTTGAAGAAGAAAGCTGATGATGGTAAGTTCCTGAACTTCATGACCATGCTGAAGCAGATTTCAATAAACATACCATTGGTGGAAGCGCTGGAACAAATGCCCGGTTATGCCAAGTTCATGAAGGACTTGATTACAAAGAAGAGGTCGGTAAGTTTTGAACCGGAAGACAACCTCCACCACTGCAGCACTATTTCTTCAAGGTCGTTAGTCGAAAAGAAGGAAGATCCAGGTGCTTTCACTGTTCCCTGCACTATCGAGAAGCTCAACTTCGAAAGAGCATTATGTGATCTTGGTGCTATCATCAACCTGATGCCGCTAGCGGTCTACAAACAATTGGGTTTGGAAGCTCCTAAACCGACATCCATGAGAGTGATAATGGCTGACCGTTCGGTAAAGCGACCGGTGGGAATCTTATCTGATGTGCTGGTCAAGATTGGTAAGCTTATATTCCCGGCCGACTTTGTGATCTTGGATTGCGAAGTAGATTTTGAAGTTCCCATAATCTTGGGATGACCATTGTTAGCCACAGCAAGAGCACTGGTCGACATGGAGAGAAACGAACTGACCTTCCGATTGAACAATGAAGTGGTCAAGTTCGATGTGTCCAAATTGATGAAGCAACCAAGTGACATGAGGGTGGTCGCGGTCATCAATGCTATTGAGGAAGTCCCTGCGGATGTGTACCCTGAGGAAAAGGGTTGTCTTGAAACCCGAGCTATTATGAAAGTAAGGTCGCGATCACAAGAGGAGAAGCAGGTAAAGGAAAGCGGTGAAAGATCAAGAAAACGAAAACACCGCAAGAGAATCTGCAAAGAAAGAGCGAAGAAGTTGTCGCGACTAGCGATGGAGCCCAAAGAGGAAGCTGGAAGCCACACTCCATCGAGTTCTCCTGTTGTGGAGACCCTGGCGGTCTCCAACATCATGTCAGAATCTGAGTCATATCGACTTCACAGGTATTCCTTTCTCTCACAGTTTTTAGCTTTCATATGGATGCATTGGGGACAATGCATGAGTCTAAGTTGAGGGTGTGGGGAAACCTGTGAGTCACCACCGAGGGTTTTTGTTGCCGAGTTCTTTTCCCTCCGGTGTGCTATCTAGTAGAACCGGCATGTTTAGGTTGTTATTTTTTTAAAATTTTTTTTTAGTATCTATAGCAAGCATGGCGTTTTTCTTGTTTAAAAACGAGGCCCTTTAAAAATTTTCTGGTTTTGAGCTTATGTTTAAACGATTGACTGTCTGGATCCTTGTATGTCATTGTGTGATTATGAGTAGAATGAGTATGCTTAAGCCGAGCGGTTGTTTGATAGTTGGTAGCGATATAGTTTCTTGGTGCCAAGAGCGTGTGAGATTATTGTTATAAATTCTCACTCTGTGCATGCATCTAGAACTTGCCCGGTCTATTTTGTTAAGTTCGAAGTTTGGTTGCTTAGGAAAGGATCACAGGCCCTTTTTATGTGCAGTCCACTTAACCTAAAAGACCGTCCAAATATAAATAATCCCTTGATCCCTGTTTGAGCCATGATTGACCTTATTCTTTCAATAACCTGTCACCGTCCCCGTTTAACTTTGAATCCCTATTTTGGCCCTGGTCCTTCCTTGGACATCGTGCACCTCAACGCAGGCAATCAGCCTAAGTTGAGGGTGGCTACTATAGAGGTAAACCCTGTTTTGGCCCTGGTCCTGCCATGGACATTGTGCACCTCAACACAGGCAATCAGCCTAAGTTGAGGGTGGCTACTACAGAGGTGAATGATAAGAAAAAAAGGAGGGAGAAGATTGGTTGTGAATAGAATGAAAATTTGGGTGTGTGCCTAAGAAAAGAAAAATAAAAAGAAGTGAAAAAGATCGAAAAAGTAACAAAAAGAATTGTCAAAATAAAGAAGCCGCACCTGTAGCTAGAGAGAAGGAAATAAAAAGGTGAATAAGGATGGACAAAGTAAAGTTATGTGGTAAGAAGACGTCGGTAGTTCCAAGGAGGGCTTAGTCACTAACCCCTAAATGTATCCTACCTGCACCTGAAGCCTCATTACAAGCCAAAACAAGTCCTGTAGTGATCTTGAGCGGCTTTCTGAAAAACCGAAATAGAATAGTAAGGGCAAGCCTATGGTATCGCATGTGCATTGTTTGAAATCGTTTGTGAGTGTGAGCGCTTACCTAGTCCCAAATCTTGTGTGTGGGATTTCTTTGTGGTGAGGGCACCAAGATGTCTGTATTGTCTATTGATTGTTAGGATAGCTGCGCGTGTGTATGCATAATATTCTATCATATCGGAATGACATGTTTGGATCCTTGCAAGTTAGTGTTTCATACATTTGTGTGCTACGAGGGAGCTTGATTGAAAAAGATGTTGAATGACCATGAGTTGCTAGAGACACGAGTTTGTTTTCTTAGTGAGTCGTATTATTGTTTTGTGTCATGTTGCTTGAGGACAAGCGAACGTCTTAAGTTGAGGGTGTTGATGTGCCGCTATTTTACGGCACTTTCGACTCCTTTAAGCTAAGAACAATCGTACGTTTTCAAGCAACCGTTGTCGTTTTTGATGTTTTTATGTTGTATTTTCAGGAAATGGAGACAAACATGGAAACGGAAGGAAATACGCGAAAAACGACATTCTGCCTAAGAGTGACGGCCTGAGTGACGGCCCGTCACACATGTGACGGTCCGTCACAGTGACCGTCACACCAAGGCAGCACCACTGCCTAGTGGTGACGGCCCAGGCGACGGTCCGTCAAGCCAGTGACGGTCCGTCAGCCTGGCCGTCACACCTGGGCAGTCCGCTACGCGGAATCCGGACGATTTTGGGATTTGTTTTCTAGACTCCTATAAATACCCTATGTTAGGTTTATTTTCATTATGCAATTAATAAAGCTTTTTACAATAGTTTTAGGAGAGATTTTAGTCAACTTGAAGATCAAGAAACACGTTTTCTACTTCTTGAATTCGTGTTCTTGAATCGTTCTTGGGATCTTGTTATTCTTGTTCTTGGATTATTGAGGATTGTTTTCAATACATTGTAAGGATTTCTTTTCTTTATTATGAACATGACTTTCTTCTATTCTTCTATAAGCATGATTAACTAAAACTCTCACAACTAGGGTTGTGGGAGCCATGGCAAACGTAGCAAGATATATTCCGGGTAGCGACGGGTTCAAAATACATGTTGTCACGTTGTTAATCATCAATTGTGTAACGTTTTCTAATGGTTGCAAACATTAGAACATGCCTAGGTTTAATTTGCTTGAGTAAAGAGATTAAAACCGGGAAACTTGATTAACGACGAGGATTCGAGACTACCAACTCTCGTCTTATGATTAATGTTGTAACTAGATTAATCTACTTGATGTTTAGGATTGAAATCTAAAAGCACACCTTTTCAAGTTCGAGAGAATTGAAAAGTAAATTTGTCTATTTGGTTGAGAAACGTTTAGGCGATACCATTAATTCAATCGCATCGTGACACGCATATAGAAAGAACCCCGTTAAGCCTAGAATCGACTTTGTTATTAATGCCATGGTAAACACTTCCCTAGTTCTCTCTCTCCTATTGATTATCATTCATACGTTAAGTGTTTGTTTTGTTTACAAATATTGATCACAAACCCCCCCCCCTATTTACCGGAAACTATTGACCATTAGTCACGTACTTCACTAAAGGCTTAATCTTCACCATATTCTCTGTGGGATTCGACCCCAACCTTTGTTGGGTTCTATATTTGACTACGACCGCTTACGCTTCGTTAATTTGAGGTGTAGTTTGGGCGTTATCAAAACCCATATAAGAAATGCCTCCAGATCTTGAGCGCAAAAACTACCAGTGCCGACTCTAAGTCATGGGTGGGGTAGTTACGCTCATGAACCTTCAGATGTCTCGACACATATGCTATAACACGACCCTGCTGCATCATTACACAAGCAAGACCAACCCCAGAAGCATCAACATACACCAAAAAACTCTGACCCTTAACCAAAAAAGTCAACACAGGAGATGAAGTCAACAAGGACTTAAGCCTCTGAAAACTATCCTTGCACTGATCCGACCACTAGAATGGAACATCCTTCCTAGTCAGCATAGTCAAGGGGTGCTTCTATGGAATAAAATCCCTTGATAAACCGTCTGTAGTACCCTACTAACCTAACAAAGCTATGAACCTTAGTAGGAGTAGTAGGTCTACGCCAATTACGAACTGCTGAAATCTTACCTGGGTCTACTCTTATCCCATCCGTGGATAGCAATTGTCTTAGGAATGCAACTGACTTAAGCCAGAACTCGCACTTTGAGAACATGGCATAAAGCTGATGATCTCTCAATGTCTAGAGTATAATCCTCAAGTGTTTCTCATGATCCTCTCTACTCTGTGAGTATATCAAGATTTCATCTATCAAAAAAGTCACAAATGAGTCTAAATATAGGCTAAGCACAATGTGCATCAGATCTATAAAGGTTGCGGGGGCATTAGTCAATACAAAAGACATCACCATGAACTCATAATGGCCGTAGCATGTCTTGAATGCTATCTTAGGGATGTCCTCTGCCCTAATCCTCAACTGGTGGTAACCTAACCTTAAATCTATCTTCGAAAACACGACTGAACCGTGAAGTTGATCAAAGAAGTCAGCTATGCATGGCATCGAATACCTATTCTTCACTGTCACCTTATTCATCTACTAATAATCAATACACATCCACATCAACCCACATTCTTCTTCACAAATAGAAAAGGAGATCCCCAAGATGACACACTCGGTCTAATAAACCCCTTAGCTAACAAATCCAGGAGCTGCTCCTTAAGCTCCCTTAACTCAGTAGGAGCCATACGGTAAGGAGAAATGGAAATGGGCCTTGTGCCCAACTCTAACTCAATATCAAAGTCTATATCTCTCTCAGGTGAAAGGCATGGAGGGTTGGTAGGGAACACATCTAGGAAATCTCTAACCACAGGAACAGACTCTGGGGAATAAGGGTCGACACTAGAATCTCGGACATATACTAAGTAAGCCAAACACGCTCGTGAAATCAACTTCCTAGCTCAAAGGTAAGAGATGATCCCATACATTGTATAACTGATAGAACCCTACCATAAAACTGGGGATATGCTGGGCACGACTATGGTAATGGTCTTGGCATAGCAATCTAAAATCGTGCAATGAGGGGATAACCAGTCCATGCCCAGAATCACGTCAAAATTTACCATATTAATTACCAACATATCACCCCAAGTCTCTAAATCACCCATAGAAATCATGCAAGCCTTCACAATCTGATCCACTACTAAAGAATCTCCTACAAGGGTCGTAACAGATACATGCACATATAATGGCTCACTAGCCAACCCCAAATAAGGCATAAAGTAGGTAGATACATATGAACAAGTGAATCCAGGGTCAAATAATGTAAAAGTTGGGCGACGATAAATAGAAATTGTAGCTGTGATCATCGCATCTAAGGCCTGTGCCTCCAGCCTCCGAGGAATCACATAGAACTGACGAAAACCACCACCTAACTAACCGCCATCCCTACCACCTGTGTTGCCCTATGGGCCACAACCTCTACCCTGACCACTACCTCCTCGAGCCGGTGGCTGAGCTGAGAAAATAGGCTGAGTTGGATAAGAGACAGAATGAATTATATCCTGTTGGGGTCAATCTCTCACAAAGTGACTAACAACACCACAAGAATAATAGGCCCTAATGACCTACTCTATCGGGATGAACTAGCAGAACCCGTGTGGCCACCTCAACCTGATGCCCCAGAATAATACCTCTCAATGGATGACCATCGTAGCCTTGCTGGCTACTCTGACCCTTCTCGTACTGGGAACCACCATATGACTAAAAGGAAGCCTGAATCTGTCGACTAGACTGACCCTGATGTTTGTGTGGCTGATAACCTTGGCCCAACTGGCCTTAGCCCCTACCAGTATAATGAAAACCACTATAATTGCCCTGATGTCAAGGCCTCTTATCTCTGGCCCTAGGGTAATGATAATACGAATACAGTACAGGCATAGACCACAATAGCCTGGAATGATCAACCACTAGCAACTAATATCTCTGCTGGCTCTTTAAACTCCCTCTGTAGCTCCCAAACAAACCTACAGACTCTATCAAACTTGGTAGGTATAATCATGGCCCCAAATAGAGCAAGCTGATGAAAACTGGTATCATACTTCAAGACGGTCATAGTATCCTGAGTAATTCTAGTGAACTCCTCTCTTTGACGTATTTTGTCGCTCTGTGGTAAGATCTTGGCCATAAAGGCCTCAAAAAACTCTAACCAAGTCCATGGAGGAGATAAAGATGGCCTGCAAGCAACCTGGGCCCTCCACCATCACTTAACTGGGCCCTCCCGCTGATATGTAGTATAACCAACACCATGAGTCTCCGGCAAACCCAGATTGTGCAACATCTCCTCACAGATAGTAATGAAATCATATGGATCCTGACCAGAAGTACCAACAAACCTCAGAGGTGCTAATCTCAGAAACCTACCCAATGTCTTCTGCTTCATCTCTGTTATAGCATGGCGAGGAGCAAGAGGCTGTGCGACTAATGGGACAGAAATAACCTCGACACAGGGAGTCACAATAGCAGGCTGCGCTCCTAAACTTGGTACACTCAGGGCTGCCCCCTGAGCAGATGTTTGTGTTGCCTCAAAAGGCTGCTCTTCAATCATACCCAACAACTATAACAATAAAGCTCGAATATCTGAAGATTGAGCTGGGGATGAAACTGGTAGTACGTGGGCTTCCCCCTGGTCCACATGCTACTCGGGAGCAAACTCCGGCTTATAATCATGCTCGAGCTCTATCTAACCTCTCGCAGCTCTACAGGTGCCGCTGCTGGGGAACATCCTTGACCCCTACCTCTACGACCTCCCCAGCCCTTAGCTAGAGTCAGAGGCTTCTCATTGCCTAACGCTGATGACCATATATGAGCTATTTGCGAAAGAATGAACAAGAACAAGTGAGATTACAAGAAACTCTCAAGGACTATGCATGATACAGAAGCAAATAAGAGAGTCATATTTCCTAAGATGTCACTATAACCTCCCGAAGATTAAGTACAGATGTCTCCGCCCCACTCCACAAGACTCTACTAGACATTGGCTCCTATATAGATAATACCGGTGAACCTAGGCTCTAATACCAAGTCATCACGATCTGATTTCTTGTTCATGATGGCACCTACAACCCTCTAATAGGCAAACCAATCCCCATAGCCCGGTAATGGTCAATAATGGGCTACTATCTAACCAAAAGCAGAAGAACAGTTTAAATAGTGGAAGCAAGGGAACACGATGAAGAAATAAGAAACATGACGATAAAAGAAGCTAAACCAACCCAAGAACTAGTATCATAGTATATAAGAGCTAGAACTACATATAAAGAGTACAAACGGGATAGAAAATAATATATACACTATGTCTCTAAGTAGTAAGTGAGTACATAATAAAAAAGATAAACTAAAGTCAAGCCCTAGGTGCAAAGATCTCGCCCTCAGTCTGGGACAACCCATAATCTCGAAGCACAAGTGTCCATGAGCTAACGATGATGGCCCATACTAGGATCTGCACCAGAAGATGCAGAGTGTAGTAGGAGCACCAAATGCCAAGAAAAAGGTGCCCAGTAGCTATCATAGGCCGACTAGGAACATATGAGATAAAAGAATAGTAACAGACAGAGTAGAAGGAAATAGTCATAGAATCAATGAAGAATTACACAGAAACTAGCCCAGAGGGAAGACAGCAGAATACAACATACAAGGCTAGCAAGTAGAATATATATACACAATAGGCACATGTTAAAGAAAGAAATGAAACACCTGGGGTCCTTGCAATAACACTATATATAGTAAGTTTAGAAGTGGGCAGTATACCTGTAACCTCAAGTACAAAGGAAGGGAGAAGAAGAATAAAGATAATCATGCTCGAAAACAAGATTCAATAACCAAACTAAGCATACAAATCTCAAATCAAGAAACTAATTAATCTCTTAGTATCCAACCTCATATACAACCATGACATGTAATAATATTATGATAGTGTAACAAGAGTCTACCTACAGTCCCCTAGCTTCCCATACAACCGAGGAACATAATCAAGTGAAAACAAACCCTCCGACTGCCCATAAAACCGGAGCATACACCCAACAAATAGCAAACAAAGGTGGAGCCTCAAACAATGAATGATATGATGCATGATGATCTCTGGGTAGAATAGTAACTCTGTATGCACCTCCTCTGATGCCAAACGGGCCCAGCAGGTAGGTTCTATGGAAGGACACTACTTGTATACCTCTACTCCACTATATACCACTCCTCTGGCACACGCAGCCCAAAGACCTTGGTCTGGATCGGCAAGGTCCATGGAAGTCTTGGACCCTATACTATATCTCAATCTGGAAAACATCATCGCGAGTGGGTCTAGATCCAAGCTAGTCTCAAATCTCTAATATGTATTCCTAGACTCTGTCCAGGTCTAAAATAATGGAATATGTCTCAAAAACTCCACCAAGGGTGCTTGGACATAATCGAGTCTAAACAGTAGTAAACAATTTTGGCTGCTTGGTCCGACTGAGTCTAATATCCTCTCAAATCTGTAAGAAAACCCAACTAGCACTATGACCCTGCCGAATCTAGTAATAGTAGTAAAACTATGATAGATACCATAATTTAACTTTTTTACCCCCTGCCGAGTCTAGTAATAGTAGTAAAACAGTGATAGAAACCATAATTTAACTCTTTTACCCCATGAAGATCCACAAGTCAAGTCCATACTATTTCCAAGTCATTTCCATCGAAAATGCCCCACTGGGGCCATGCAATATTTAAATCAATACAAATGGGATAGAATCCAAAACTATAGTAAAATATGGTAAAATTCCTTTTATATGCAAGGAAATGGAATGATCAATAACAGATAGCAGCCCAACGGCTCACAACTAACTTATCGGCCCTGCACATGCTCCAATCGGTCTACAACACAGACAACAAGCCTAAAGTTACGATAACAAAGTCCGAGACTCACAGACACTCCCGATTAGCCTACCATCTATGGTCCAGAGTTAAATCAAGGTCACACAGGACCACAAGGGTGATAATACAAATCTATGAAGAATACTACACAATGAAGGAAAGAAACGTGGTGAACATGAATAAATGGTCAAGGTTTGTGGTGCCAAGCTAATAACCCAACCCAAGGGTGACCATTAGTACATTTTTATCTGATATATGCAAAGTCTAGAGAAGTTAGATCGTAACCTACCTATCGTCCAATGACAAGCTGCTAGAACGATGATGTCCTAGCCTGAACCGCTCTAAGAAGCTTCAAAATGATATTCAAACTATCATAAACATAAATAAAACATTAAAATAAGGCTAATGATACACATATTGCTATAATTATGGAACCTCTCCACATTCCCGTCATATCCCTTGGAGTCTTGCTTGGCTTTATAAGTAGCAAACAACTCTCAAACTATTTTCTCATAGTAACCCCGGGTACATCTTGGAATGGTTTCCACTCTTAGTAGGCAAACTACTTATGGATATTGGGTAGCTCCTCCCCAACTACAACCAAGTTAAAGCTTTGCTCCATATTGAAGTTCATACGCTTATCTCGATCATAAATAGCCTTCATGCCTTCAACCCGAAAGCAAATTCTCACCTCTTCCACAACTGGTGGTTTCTTTGGTTGACGCCCTGTGTTACCCCTGGTAGAAGACATAGTCTACACATGAAGATTGTGAGTACTAAAAAGCAAAACAAACTCTTTTTGTATCTTTGATATATATAAAAGAAGAAGAAAAAACTAGAAAGAAAGGAATGGAGTGCAAAGAAGTAGAAAAATGAAGTAGGTAAATGAGGGATCTTGCGTACCACATGCAAACCACACAGGCATAAAGTGCATCGCATGTGACATCGCATGAGCTACAAAAAACTTACATGGATTTTTGCACTGAGGTGCAAAGCTAGTGTGGACCGCATCAGCTAGAATGCACGTCGCACCATGCTTCGCCCCTCAAAAAAGTAAATTGAAACTATTTTTCACAAGGTACGGTGCCTTGTACATTTTGCACGTAGAGGCCTGCGCCTCGCATGCAAAACGCACAGGGAGAACACATGGGATATTTCAATCCATTGTCTTCTGTGATGACCCTTCCAGTCATCTTCGTGTTTATGCATTCATTGTACTGTTAGAGCTTTCTTGAAGCGGCTCTAAGCCATTTATGGCTTGCTGGAACTGGTAGTTTGGTACCCTAGTCATTCATTTGGGCGTTTTGGTCATTTTCCTATTTTAGAGCTTTAACTTAGAATATCATTGACTTTAGTCAACATTCTTAGCTAACGTGCTCAAAATTGAATTCTGACAGTTCTGTTAGCTCTGTAGCATTGAGTTTGGTGTAGTTGGACCTTCAGTTGAGGCCTGAGAACTTTTGATGTGGATTTTGTGTTGTTTTCTCTATTTTCAAAATATTTGGAGTTGAAAGTGTAACTTTGGGTGACTTTCGATGATCGGAGCATCAAGTTTGAAATTCGATGATTCCATCAGCTCTGGAATGTTGAGTTTGGGTTATATAGGTGGTTGGTTAAGGTTTCGAGTAAGCAAGGTTTATTTCGAGCCTTTGAGTTCTTTTAGTTTGTGTTGACTTGGGTCAACATCCCTCCACAACAACCTCGTATGGAAGTTTCATCAATTCCGTTGAGTCTTGAACGTTGTTTCCACTCTATTAGCACTATTGTTTCTTGTACTTCGGTTTCTAATTTTGCCCAGAATGCCTCGTGGAGTTTTCAAGAGTTACAAAAAACTGTTCTAGGCCAGGATTTTAGTGCCATTGACGTTGTCCTAGCGTGATCGCACTCATGCGCGTTTTGGATGGCCAGCACGATAGCGCTGGCTAATTCCCAGCAACTATATATTTCCTTATTTTCATTTTTCCAGCATTTTAACTTAACTTTTCCCAACTCCAAACACTTAAGCACTCTCCCAAATTTCTCCAATACCAGTTCTAACATTGGGGAAATTATTGTTTATCATAAATCTGTGCTTCTTCGTCTCTTGGTAAGTCATCTTCCCCAACTTGCTTCCTTTTGGTTTTCTCTAAGATCCACCATTGTTGCTAAATTCCAAAAGCTTGAAAATAATTTTTGTGTCTGCCTCATAGCTCTTGAATGTTCATGGGTTTGGAGAATTATCCGTCTTGGCTTAAATTCTATCTTTGGGGTAAGTAATCCTTGCCTAATTTCCAATTTTCATTCTTAAATTCCAACGTAAATCCTCCCTTGAGCGGGCTGTTTTGGTGCCATTCTTTTTGCTAGTTGTGCTAAATTTTGGAGCATGTCTTCTTGGCATCGTTGTGGTCATCGTTCTCCTTTCCCTTTTTGGTTTCAAGTTGTGGGCCCCGCAGGTCCACTTTTGACCCAAATTTCAACTCGGCTACAATTGTAATGATATGGGTATCGTTAGACTCGTCTTAATGTATTACTTATGATTTTGATAGTTTGATCCTCGTTCAGAACTTCTTGAAGCAGCTCAGCCCTGGCTATCATCATTCTTGTAGCTTGTCATTGGACGACAAGTACGTTATAGTCTAAACTCCCTAGACTTAGCATATATCGGATATAATTGTATTAGTTGGCATCCTTGCGTTGGGATTATTAGGTTGGTATCACAGACCTTGACCGTTTTTACATGTTTTGCCTCGTTTCTTTCCTCCATTGTGTGTAGTATTCTCGTAGTTGATATTATCACCCTCATGGTCCTGTGTGACCTTGTTTGACTCTTGACCAAAGATGGTGGGTTATTCTCGGTGCCTGTGTGCCCCGGGGCATCATTATCATGATATTATGTTGGCTATCTGTGTTGTAGAGCGATTGGAGCCAGTGTAGGGCTGATAGGTTGATTGTGAGTTGCTGGGCAGCTATTTGTGTTGATCATATCATTTCTATGCATATAAAGAGGATTTATCAATGTTTTTACTATGATTTTGGCTTCGGAACTATTGGAACTAATTTTCTAAACTTTGCATGGACCTGGGTGCCCATATTCAATGGAAATGGGTTGGAAATGGTTTGACTTAACATGTGGATCTTCTTGGGGTAAAAGAAAGTTAAATTATGATTTTTCTGACCAGTTTTTACTATTAACGCTATACTTGGCAGGGCCAGGGTGATAGTTTAGTTTTCTTACTGATTTGGGATGACTTTAGCTTCGGTCGGACCTTGCACCTGAGATGACATTCTACTTTTTTAGACCCAGTTACACCCGGGCACCCTTGGAGGGGTTTTTTAGACATTTTTCCCACTACTTTAGTCTTGGACAGGGTCTGGGCATGCATATTTGAGACAGGGTCACTAGCTTGAACCCGAACTTGCTTCAGGATGACATATTTTGATATTAAGTTTTAGTATGGGGTTCGGGACCTCCATGGACCTTTCCATTCCGGACCTGAGGCCTAGGTATGCATGTGATAGAGGGAGGGTATACATTAGAGTAGAGGTATACGGGCAGTGTGGAGGGTATACAACAGAGTGGAGGACATGCCTTCACCGGCAACAGCGCTAGCCTTGGACGATCGCACTCATGCGCGTTTCGGCTGGCCAGTGCGATAGCGCTGCCTTGGCGCCGTTGGCGCTGGCCAATTCCCTACAACTATATATTTCCTTGTTTTTGTTTTTTCAGCATTTTAACTTAACTTTTCCCAACTCCAAACACTTAAGCACTCTCCCAAATTGCTCCAATACAAGTTATAACCTTGGGGAAATTGTAGTTTATCATAAATCTGTGCTTCTTCGTCTCTTGGTAAGTTATCTTCCCCAACTTGCTTCCTTTGGGTTTTCTCTAGAATCCACAATTGTTGCTCAATTCCAAAAGCTTGAAAATTGTTGTAGTGGATGCCTCATAGCTCTTGCATGTTCGTGGGTTTGGAGAATTATCCGTCTTGTCTTAAATTCTATCTTTGGGGTAAGTAATCCTTGCCTAATTTCTGATTTTTGGTCTTAAAATCCAATTTAAATCCTCCCTTGAGCGGGCTGTTTTGGCCCCCTTTTCTTGGCCAGTTGTGCTCAATTTTGGAGCATGTCTTCTTGGCATCTTTGTGGTCAGCGTTCTCCTTTCCATTTTATGTGTTTAGGGTTGTGGGCTTCGCAGCCCGCTTTTGTCCCAAATTTTGACCTAGCTACTACTAGAGAGATATGGGTATCATTAGACTCGTCCTAATGTATTACTTATGATTTTGGTGGATTGATCCTTATTCGGAGCTTCTTGGAGCTACTCGACCCCGGGTATCATCATTCCAGCAGCTTGTCATCGGACAACAGGTAGGTTACAGTCTAAACTCCTTAGACTTAGCATATATCGGATAAAATTATACTAGCTGGCATCCATGCGTTGGGATTATTAGGTTGGTACCACAGACCTTGACCGTTTTTCCATGTTTTGCTTCGTTTTCTTTCTCCGTTGTGTTTAGTATTCCCATAGTTGATATTATCACCCTCATGGTCCTGTGTGACCTTGTTTGACGCTGGACCATTGATGGTGGGTTATTCTGTGGTGGTTATGAGTCCCGGGCATTGTTATCATGATATTATGTTGGCTATCTGTGCTTTAGAGCGATTGAATCCTGTGCAGGGCCGATAGGTTAATTATGAGATGCTGGGCAGCTATTTGAGTTTGATCATATCATTTCCATGCATATAAAGAGGATTTATCCATGTTTTTACTACGTTAAACTTTGTATGGCCCTGGGGGCCCATTTTAGATGGAAAAGGGTTTGAAATGGTTTAACTTAACATGTGGATCTTCTTGGGGTAAAAGAAAGTTAAATTATGATTTCTATCACAAGTTTTTACTATTAATGCTAGACTTGGGAGGGCCAGTGTGCTAGTTGAGTTTTCTTACAGATTTGGGATGACTTTAGCCTCGGTCGAACTGAGCACCTGAGATGACTTTCTATTGTTTTAGACTTGGTTACGCTCGGGAACCCTTGGAGGGGGTTTTGAGAAGTTTTTCTAACTACTTTAGTCCTGAACAGTGTCTGGGCATGCATATTCGAGAATGGGTATCTAGCTTGAACCCGGACTTGCTTTTGTACTACATTTGATACTGAGTTTTAGTATGGGGTCCGGGACCTCCATGGACCTTGCCGTTCTGGACCTGAGGCCTAGGTATGTATGTGCAGAAGGGAGGGTATACGGCGAATTAGAGTTATACGGGCAGTGTCATTCCATGAAACCTACCTGCTGGGCTCGATCGTCACCGGAGGGGGTACATACAAAGTTACCATTTCACCCTGAGATATTCATGCATCATATCATTCATTGTTTGAGATTCAACCCTTGTTTACTGTTTGTTGAGTGTATGCTCCAGTTGTATGGGTGGCCGGAGGGTTTGTTTTCACTTGTTTGCATTCCTTAGTTATATGGGTGACCGGGGGACTGTAGGTAGACTCCTCTAACTTTATCGCGGTGTTATCCCCTGCCACGGTTATAATTATGAGGTTGTATACCTCTAGGTTGTTAGTTTCTAGATTTGAGATTGATTTGATTAGTTGGTCATTGATTTCTGTTTTCCAAGCATGTCTATCTTTACTCTTCTCTTCCTTCCCTTGTACTTGAATTTACTGGTATACCATTCATATCTAAAACTTATCATGTATATACTGTTATTGCAAGGATCCCAGTGCATCATATTTTACTTTCACCTATGCCTGTTGTGTATATATTCTACTTGCTACCCTTGTATGTTGTTCTGTGTCTTCCTTCTGGGCTAGATCTTGTGTACTTTTCATTGATTTTTGTGACTACTTGCTTCTATTCTGTCTGTTTCGACGCTTTTATCTTATATGTGCCCAGTCGGCCTATGATACCTACTGGGTACCTTATGCTTCGCATTTGGTGCTCATACTACACTCTGCATCTTCTAGTGCAGATTCTAGTGTGAGCTATTGCTGCTAGCTCGTGGGAGACTTGTGCTTGGAGATTTTGGAATGTCCCGGACTGAGGGTGAGTTCTTGGCGATCAGAGCTTGACTTTAGTTTATCTTTTGTATATATTGTATTCTCGTAGTTCGGAGATATGATGTTTATGTTATTTTGGACCCTTTGTACTCCTTATGTAGATCCGGCTTTTATACACTATGATACAAGGTTTTGAGTTGCCTTAGCTTCCGCAGTGTGTTTATATTGCTCTTGTTATCTATTTTCTTCATCTTGTTACTTTGTTTCCTCTTATTAAATTGTTGTTCCACTTGAGTTGATAGAATATGGCCCATTACTAACCGTTCCGGTCTACGAGAATTGGTTCGCCTACTGGGGGGTTGTAGGTGCCATCTTGACTGAGAAATTGGGTCGTGACATCTTCTTGTGTATTAAGCATGTGATTCATAGAATAATACGTGTGGAATGCACTTGGCAACAAGCATCACACCAATAATCCAACAATTTTAAACAATAGGGCCAAGCATTCTATGATGCAACTAAATCATCCGGTACTCAGACTTCCCCAGAATCTATTATCACAATTCAAAACAAAAGAAGAACTCACTGACTTCCCTTAAGAAGAATGTTACCCTATCTATCATCGGTAACATCAAGCCTTCAAATGCAATAATTAGGCACGTTCATTCAATCAATAATTTCTACCTCCCAATATAAATCATACACCCAATAAGCATATTCAACAAGTTACATGGGCCCAAGAGAGTAGTAACAAATTTCAGCCCCAAACATCAATTCTCAACCAAAACCTCAAGAAGATGGCAATTTTCCCTTAAGAATGACATCACCCAATCTATCATAGGGCCAAATCATGCACCAATCACAAGTGGTACTCAGACTTCACTGTAAACACAAATTCTTTAAGGCTAAAAATTACTACAATCAACATGCATTATCAAAATATCAAGTTCTACCAAGTTGATCCTATGCAAAATCATCAATACAACTCAAAATTGGGCACCCAAATATTTTGGATCTCACCCAAAATCAACATGGTGAATCTAACAAGCATGCTTTACAATATGAGTTCCCAATCAACATAAAATCACGTATTTAATATAAGGAAACTTACCACAAGTGAAGATTATGACAAGGGAAGAAAAAATTGATGCTTTTTGAGGTGCAACAATGGTGACACATGATTTTGCCCGGAATTGACGCCAGAGGTGACAAGCAGCAGGGGTAGAGGGGTGTGGGTGAGAGTAGGAAAAGTTTTTGGGAGAGTGTGGAGTATTTTGGGAGAGAATTTATGGAGGTTTGGAAGAATATGGGTTCAAATTGGTGAAGGTGGCGGTTCAAAAGAGAAAAAGAAAAGGAAAAATCACCGAGCCGGTCTTGGGTCAGGTAGGTTAATACAATTTTCAAAACATACCATGGTGCACTGTAACATGCAATTTGCACAAACCCTTGTGCAGACCGCATGTGCTTCACACCTAACCATTTCATTCCTAAACTTAGCCCCTCTTTCTATTGTTGTGTGCAACGGAGGTGCGACACACAAAGGGACTTATGCAAAATGCACAGCCTAGCACACTTTACCTCTAACTTCCAATTTTTCTTTCAGGTCACTGCTTAAGGATGTGGTGGCCTGTGCAATGCGCATAACAACTCGTGCGAACCACAAAGCAATTCACACATCCCCTTTTTATCTCATTTTCCAATTTGTCAATTTTTCTCTCCATGCATTCCTAAAACAAACCAAAAACAACAAAAGATAACTAAAAACAAAGCAAAATACTTGGGTTGCCTCCCAAGAAGCTCTTGATTTTACATTGCGGCTCGACGATAGTACCTCAAACCTTAGTCATTGTCAGATAGCATGCCAATCCAGTTGGCGTGACCCCACCCCAAGATGAGGATTTTCTCCTTCAATATCCTCAAAACATCATCTTATTGCCGACTTGGCAACACCTCAAACTTGGGCGTCTTGCCCATTTCACACACCTCAAGGGTATCATCTACCTTGCCCCCAACATCAATCACTGATACTACCCGCAATTCATCTGGAGGCTTTGTGGGTTGGCAAATGTTTAATGTCATTACCTCACTTGCCACTCAGAACTTGAGCTCTCTGAGTTCAACGTTCACCAAGGCTCTCCCTGTTTCCAATAATGGTCACCCCAATATGATGGGCAGCTCAATGTCCACTTCGCAATCCAAAATCACAAAGTCAGCCAGGAGAATAAACTTATCCACCTTTACCAACATGTCAAGTTGAATTCCTACCGACATCAAGTTGATTCATTCCCCTAAGTCACACAAGGCTTTACGAAATACAAATATCTCAATAGTGCAAGGGATAGTTAATGTACCCGGGTCTTCCCATTTTGTAGAAATATTACTTGTCATCAAAATGATACAGCTGTGTGAGATCTCAATGGTGCCCACATTGGCAAACTTTTTTTTATTTATAAACTCCTTTATGAATTTGGTGTACCCCGACATTTGCATTAAGGCTTCAACTAAAGGAATATTTATCAAAAGATTGTTGAACATGTAGAAAAACTTATTGAATTTGTGCTCTTCCTTCTTCTTATTTAACCTTTGAGGGTACGGAGGAGGTCCTTTGGGTAGTGTTGTTGGCACACTTTTCACAATGGGAAGGTCTTCCTCAATATCAATAGCCACTTAGGAAGGAGATTCAGCCTCCTTCTTCTCATCATCATGATTAACATCCACCGGGACGTTGGGTGCACCATGCTTTACCCCAACTTCTGATTAATCAATATCTTTTTCACATGTAGCCTCTTCTTATTTGTCACATGGCTACACAATGGGTTCAACACTAGGCCTCTTCACTACATCAGCCGACTTCTCCACAACATCCACAATAGGTTTTTTCACCACACCACTGGTTCTTCCATTTCTAGTAACAATAGCCATAACAAAAGTGTCATTTTAAGGATTGGTTGTGGTGTCACTAGGGAGTGTTCACTTCATTCTTGGGTTCATTTGAGTGGATAGATAGTTGATTTTAGCCTCGAGATGCTTAATTGAGGCTGAATGAGATCTCACAGTTTGATGAAGTGTTAAAACTTAACTTTTAAGCTCACTAACCCCGGTATTTGTTATCTCTACCTTCTTTAAAACCAAGGACAACATGTCCTCTATATTTGAGTTACCGGGATTGCTTGTTGTAGGTTGATACAAGGAGTCTGACTTATTTGGAGGTACGTATGGGTTGGAACTTCGGTGATTGTATCTCTCACCATCTCGATCACTGTCCCTCCAATTGCCATCTCTTTCCTTATCCTTCATCTAACCTTAATTGTCATCTCTCTGGCGATATTACCCAGGATGAGAACCCACCAAAAAATAGTAAATTTTACCATCCACGATGGTCATTAGATCGGCATCACTAGCCTTGATCTACAGTGTACTCACAATATTCACGGTCTTAGTACTTACGACCCCCATTATACTCTTGGCTAATAAGTCTATTTTTGTCATCATTTTGGCATTGGTCTCATCCCTCTGTTCATCCTTTCTCCACATCTCATTTGACAAAATAGATATGGTTACTCCCGAGGTAGGAACATCAGCCTCCCTTGTGTGCCAAGCTTGGTTAGTCTTGGTCATTCTCTCTAGAAGGTCCAAGGCTACTCCAAATTATTGGTCCATGAAAGTACCACCACCGAGGTTATTGGCCACAAACTTGTTCATTGAGTTCAAAGCTATATTAAATCTTTGTAGCAAGACATTATTCATCAATCCATTGTTGGGGAACAACACGAGTTTCTTTTTAAATATCAACCATGCCTCGTGCCAAGGCTTATCGAGAAGTTGGAGAAAGTTGGTAATTTTATCCCTCAGCTGCATCATTCTTGAGGGAGGAAAAAATCTAATCATGAAATCTTCTACCAACTCATCCCAAGAAGTGATTGATTCATCAGGTAGTTCTTCCAACCACGCTATATCTTCCTCCATTAGAGAGAAGAGGAATAGGCAAAGTAGAATAGATTCTTGGGGAATGTTTTGGAAGATGAAATGTTTGCATATCTCCATGAAGTTTTGGATGTGCCTATTTTAATATTTGTGTGATGCTACTCCAAACATTCCTTTCATTTGTATTAGATGGAGCATAGTACTAGTGACGTGGAATACCACATTTCTAACCGTGGGAGGTAGGTGAATTATACCTAATCCTCCTTGAATTATGTGTTCATTGGCTGCGTCTATGAATCCATCGACACTTTCATTATTACACACTTAGCTCATGGGCTACCTATACAACAAACAAAAACAACAAACCAACTAAAAAGAACAAACACTTTACAACATGATTTTAATTCTCAATCAAAAAGGCTATTCAAACACAATTCCCTGGCAATGGAACCATTTTTGATAATGCTCAAATGTACTCTCCAAGATGGAGGTATTGGCGATCAGTAAGAAAAATAAAATTTATATTACCCGATGGGAGTCGGGGTCAATCCCACAGGGAATTGTAGCTTAGCTAGAGAGATTGTTGAAAATAATTCACAACAAGAGTAGATTGTCCAAACAACAAATAATGTAAAAAGGGGGAAATTGGGATTCTGTCGTAAGTCAATTCCAAACCAAACAATAAAGTCAATGCAAGGTGTAAACAAGAGAGAGGATGACTAGGTATGTGTTTCTTATGGGACTCAAACACGGGTCAAGGTACTTGCTCAAATGCACAAATTCTTACTAAATAACATAGGTAGCATTGGTTTTAGGCATTATTGTTAATCTCTCGATCACACAATCATTCATCCAACGGTCTTTGTTCAAGCACCATTGTTTAGGCATAAACCAACCAATATAGGCTTGGCTAGGTCACACTATCTCTAGCTTAGACAAGTAAATGGTTGTTTCCGGCGAATTGAGCTATTTCTATCCTCAATCTAAGTGGAATCCCAAGTACCCACTAGCAATTTCACATCTGAAATCATGAACCCCTTTTGTCAAGCAAGAACACAATCAAGTAAATTAAATCAATATTTGCAACCACCAAGTTTAGAGTTAAAATATGGTGAAATCACTAGACCCATATCATATTAGAAATTATAAACACAAATAAGCAAGATCCATACCCATTTATCAAGTACCCATTATCAATACATCCCTAGACAAGGAGACTTACCACTCATGCTAAAGGAAGAAAAAAGTATACCGATAGGGAAATTCAAATTCCTTTTCATTAATTGTAGAAAGAATTCAATATCCAAGCTCAAATTTACAAGTCCAAGGTTAAAGAATGAATGAATGGATTAAAACCCTCTTTCTTGCCTTGGCAGAGAAACTTGCTCAAAAACTGAATAATATTCAAAAACTATGAAAAACTATGCCCAAATTGAATTTTAGAATATTCCCAAAGCATCATACAAAAGTGGACAAAATTGCCCCTCAATAGCTGTGCAGCATGACATGTGGTTCGCATGGCTTGTTGTGTGTATTGCACAGCTCTACATCAGTAAACCAAAGACTTTGCTCATACTTCGATCTTTGTGCAAAGTAGGGTGTAGTTCATACCAAGTCTTGTACGTGTCGCACAGGTGCCACACCCCCTTAACAAATTATTCCCTTCTCTTGAGGGTTGGAGGTGCAGACCACACAGAGGGTTGTGCAGATTGCACGAGATCCGCACCTCAGGGGAGAATCTTCATCTCAATTGATCACTTCACACTCAACTTTTTTTAGCTCCTTGGGGTTCAATTCCTTGTTTTCTATCTTTGACCCAGAGTACCTGCATTCATGTCAATAAAGGCTATAAGAACCTCTAAATCTTTTAAAAACATGGCATTAATTCATATTTAAAGGCTCGATATGTTTGTATATTACTTATCAATGCCCTTGACCATTGATTTTGCTTAGCCTAAAGAATAGTTTAAAGGTTCAATTGTGTTGGTTTCTGGGTTCACTTGGGAAGTGGGTAAGAATTTTTAATAATGATAATGGATTGAGTTCGAATGAGTAAATAACTTTATGTGTAGGTCAGAGGAGAACATGCATAAAATGGGATACCCTGTGACTATGTTAAAAGGTTATAGATAATTGTTAAGGTTAATCAAAAGATATGAGAATTGACTCTATGGGTAGCAGTGGAGTAAGTATTTAGGTGTGGGGTAATGGGTGTTGAGTTGGAACCTTATTTTTGAGTAATGATTGTTGAGATTATTATTGTATGTTGATTTTTGTACATGTATTATGTTATCTAATCTTCATTGGCCGATAATACCTACCAGTATGTGTAGTGTACTGATACTACTTTTGCTACACCTTTTTGGGTGTAGATATATGACTATTCGATTAAAGTCTCATTGAATGGATTGAAGAGTCTCTACCATCAGCTTCCATATTCTCACTCCTCAAAGTGAAAGTTATGTTATATTTTTATTTGTCTAGTCCGTCATTAGTAGCTCTTATACAGGTCTAGACCAGGTCTTTGGAAAAAAATTGCATTTATCATCTGCTAGACAGTCATGTGTTTTAAGTTGTAATAAATTATTATTTTAAATATTAAATATTTTTATTTATATTTTATTATTATAAAAAGACTTCCATTTAATCATGTTGGGTAAATAAGAGTTCTTCTATCGAGTTAGAATCGAGTAGGGGCCCACATGACTTACAATAATTTAGGTTATGACAGTTGGTATCAAATCCTAGATTACTGGTCTCTCGAGTACAAGAGCAATGTCAAGTAGAGTCCTGCAGATTGGCGTGTTGACGTCCACATCAAATATTTGGGAAACTATGAGGAATTTAGGAGTTGTTCACCTTTCTTCATTCCTATCATGGTGGTCCTAGTCTGTTGTCTCCCTGAGTTGAGTTTAATTGGTATCTAACTGATTCCAATTGGTATTTCGACGAGGATAGTTGGTATTTAGATGTATACAATTGATATCGAGCTGATTCTAATTGGTATCTAACATTAAGCAGTTATGATAGTACATTGGATGTGTGATTATATAATGGAAAATGATGTATACAATTATTTATTATTGAGACCATGATTTGATTGTTAAGTGCTAAGGTGAAATCAAATTGTTGATTAATAATATGGTAATGAAGTGGTTATGGGCTGAAGTTATGAAAACTATTAATTGATCGTATAATATTATGGATTCGTGCATTAAAAGATTAGGAAGAGTGTATGCTTGGGTATAAATTTGAAAATCTCCAGTTCATAGCACTATTCTATTCGAGTCATTGTTATGGTGGGACCTCACTCGCCCGAAAGGGTCTGCTTTTGTGAGGAAGGGACCGCTATAGCAAGCCAATACCTAATAGCAAGCCATCGCTTGCTATCGTAGGTCACCATAGTGGTACATCAATTGCTGCAACAGAATAGCGCAAACCAAAAGCTTAATTTATAATCCTTGATTTTGCGATTTCACCTTTTCAACAATTTGCTTTGAGAGTGAAATCATACGACAACTTGTCATAAAAAGTACCAGCCTACAAACATGGCCATCATCCTTTGGATGCCACCAACAACACCTGTAAACTTCCAGAACAACAAGAAAAGGAATAAAGTTCATTCAAAACATGCAAAAAGATAAGGAATGTAATCACCCTCTAGGTTATTTTCTCTGTTTTGGTTCTTTTTTCACATTTTGGGCATTCCCATAGAGGCTACAAGTCATTTATCACTTGTCAGGAGTGACGGTTTTGTTCTCAGGCAGTTCATTTGTGTTTTAAGCCTATTTTCCCATTTTAAAACTCTTAAATCTAGACGAGTTGACTTTGGTCAATATTCGGTGAAGAGAGCCTCAGATGGAAATTCCATTAGTGTTGTTAGCTTTAGAACATTGACTTTAGGCTAGATGGACCTTTGGTTTGGGTCCCGAGGCTCCCAGACTCATTTTGGGCTATTGGGTTACTTTTGGGTAAAATGATAGTTTTGGGTGTGGGGCCCACTTTTCATTGGAACAATCTTCATTGGGAATTTGATCAATTTTGTTAAGTCCAGAAAGCCATTTTTGGTGGAGAAGCATATCAGGTTTGTGTTCATAGGCATTGGAATGAATCCTGAAAGGGTGATCAGAAACTTTTGAGTTGAGTTCTTGCAGCTGGTGCTGCTGGTACCTGTATAGGAAATCCTACGGTGCTCGCTGACGATAGCAGGGCATCTCCCCTATGGTGCCACCTCTTCTATACTGGCCCTGTGGCTTGTGTTTCGTACCTGTGAAGTGGGAGGTTACTATTGACCTTTGCTCTTGTGGTGGTCTGCCTATCGCTGAATTATTGCACCGACAATAAATTGACCATATGTGCATCGATTGATGAGACGTAAATGAAATCTCCTTTATTTAAATTCATTTCAAACTTACTTCCACCATTATTTTGAGCTCGAGTGAAGAGAGGAGTCCACTAGTTCTTTCCCACTTCTTGAGTTACTAAGGTAAATCCTTTCCCCTTGTCTTTCTATTATGCATATGTTCATTAATTATGTATTATGTTTCCATTTTGGGCTCCTAATTGCATGATTAATTTTTCAGTTAAAGTGACATGTGCACTATTTCAGGTCCGAATTCTTTTTCAATTCTGCCCAAAGTTGGGGCATGCACCCGCCTTCCGTTGGGAGCATAGTTCTAGATTTTTTTTCCATTTCATTAAGTGGGCTCGAGGGTAATTTGTTGACCTGATTTCCGATTTTAAATTTTGTAATTCAATATGGGCATCATTCTTATAATCTTGACACCTAGTTTATGTTTATAAAAATGTGGTAGCATTTTTAGGCTATTTGGAAGAGGAAGGGACTCAATTTATAATTCGTGCTTGTAGTTCATCCTTGGGGTAGGTTATTGTTTCCTTCTTCTAGACCTAGCGCAGTTAGATCTTATGTTTTATAAGTTACTTAAACGTTAGTGTAAGTGTTAGGTTAGAACTAGGCTTGAATCGTGTTTCCTGCATATTTGGCCATTTTTGGGATCGTAGAGTAGGATTATTCATGCTTATCCTTAGCTTAGGAGGTTACATATTTTCCATGGTTAGCCTAGAATCCTTAGTGTAGTTTAAGGAGGTTTTAGTGGTAAAGTAGGTGTTTTTTTTATTTTCGTATTATAGCTCCATTTTCCATTTTTATTTATCCTTATTGCGTATTTGTAGGCCCGAGGCCATAGCTCAGATTGGATGGAGTTCTAGGTCAATTATTATGTTTGGAAGGTGCTTTGCCCTTTTTGATAGATATTTATATGTTTGGGTTCTCTATGATTGGCACACACATCCATCTGCATAAATCTACATGGCTAGAGGTTAAGTGTTTGTAATGACGTGTTCAGTCATTATTAAAAGTCACCTCATTATGAGTACGGGTTATGAGAACTTTTGAAAAATGAATTTCGAAATAATATAGGGTTACTCAATAAAAAATTTCATAATTTAAAATTTTGGGTTGGGCTGGCGTCATCCCGCTATAGTGAGAATTTTCTCGGTATAGCAGCATCATTGTAGCAATTGGCAGGTCGCTATAGCAGGATGACAGAACCAATTACCCCAGAAATGGGTTTTGTATTTTTGTTTTCCTCTCTCCAGTTGCAAGAAGGACGAGGTTGAAAACCCTCCTAGGGTTACCTTATTACCTTGGAGCAATGGAGAGAAGGGATTTCCACTCGAGTAGGGTAAAACCCATGGATTCTATGTTGATTTCTCGCTAGCATTCGCCTTCACAGAGCCAAAAATTGCATTCTGAACTCTATAGCAGCTGCTTGGAATCCAGGTAGGCTATGTTCTACTGAGTAGTTTAGACCTAGGTTGAAAAGCATGTTCATGACATAGATTGATAGGATATTTCATGCTTAAGCCTTTGGGCACGGTGTTCGGATGGACAAAATATACGATTAACATAATAACAACCTAATTATGAGTTATCATGTTGATGTTTGAATCCTTGATAGATATTTTGTGTTTTTATGACTCCATGGTGGATCGTAATGTGAATTATGTGAATATAGGTGATATTGAGACCTTGTGAGCCTATATTCTAGTGATTCGGCCTAATTATCATAAAAAGGGTGAACTTTATATTATATGTGGTTGGAATACGGGATAATCTTACTTAAGGTTAGTGAAGAGAATTGATTATGGTATGAGAAGGCGGTCACATAATTTAATATCCTAAGGTCTAGTTAGGCTAAGGATTAGAAACTAAAAGGTTCAACTAGAAGTTTAGGCTCCATTGGATTGAATGTGCATTCCTAAAATGAGTACTTACATTCAATGAATATGACTTGATAATGCTTACTTCACCAAGTGTTTGGTTGGATGTCTATTGTTTCAAGGCATGCTCAAGAAAGAAAATTGCTAAATGATATCCAAAGTCTTAATCACATATAGTGAGGTTTTATTAAAGGCTTGTTGACTATACAAGTATGATTGCTTATTCTCATTGTAGTGGCGATTGTTGTGATATTTAATATTATTGTGGGATGTACCGGTATTTGGACATCTTCACGAGATTAGTCGATGTTATTCATTGGTTGGTTCATTACCACACCTGGTACAAGTTCTATTATTAATTAGTTGGCTTGGGGTACCTGATAAGTTGGTATTCTACCTACTTATTTAGATTTTAATCTTATGATTTTTATAGTATAAAGTGGATAAATATTGCAATTAACACAGATTACTTCTATTTTACAGGTTGTTGTGTTTTAAAAGTGTTCGGGAATGATTCAAGTAAAATCTAGGTAAATGGAGCAAAAAGGAGTTGCTAATTGAGAGGTCGGTAATCTAACAACTTATTGAGCCTATATCCATGAATTATTGTTATGTTTCTAATTGATTTAGAGGATCTTATGGCCTTTATTGATGTCTATGCAGGTACTTTTGATAGAAGATGAAGAACAAGGATATGGATAAAAAAAAGAGCCAAAAAGGAGCTAAGTGTGAAGAGTTGAGAAAAGCTAAAGAATCTTCCACGAGATGTGGTGGCTGTGTGACATGCACAAGCCGAGGTGCAGTTCGCAACTCCTCCACATGAAGCTGCCAAAGTTGCTGAAGATTCTGCAAAAGAATGCATTCGTTGTGCGATGCGCATATCCTGTGGTGCGAAATGCACCACCTTCGCACGAAGCCCACAACTTCAGCTGAAGTCACTAGTCGAGTTAAAATCGGTGTGTGATGCGTACATTGCGACGTGTGAACAGAACATCACACCGCACACCTCCCAAAAAGGCAAACTTGTCCTAAATTTATGTGATGACTTGGGAACATATAAAAGGCTATTTTAGGCCCAATTTGCATATACAATACTTCAGACCTGAGTTTTGGAGATACTCTTTGTTTTGTAAACATTTTTCCACCTCCATTGAGAATAAGGTTTCAATCCAAATCTCTTGGTTAACAATTTGTATGCCTAATTTGATTCTAGAACTTGAGATTCAGCTATAATTGATGGGAATTTGACTTATCCACATGGTATCTCTTCTTCCGCTACTATGAGTGGCTAAATTCTCTTGTCTAGGGGTGTATTGATGATGGGTGCTTAGCTAATGGGTGTGGGTGTTGTTAATTCACATTTATAATTTCTTATTTGACATGGGTCTAGTAATTTCACCAAGTTTAAATCCTTAAAATTGGTGGTTGCAAACATTAATTTACCTTACTTAACTATGTGATTGCTCGGGAGAGACTTTCATAGTTGTGGATGTGAAATTGCTAATGGGTACTTGGGAATCCATCTAGATTAGAGGCTAGGAATAGCTCTAATTGAAGGAATATCCTATTTGAGGGTCCGCGCTGGGAATAGGACAACCTCCCCAAGCTAATATTGGTTGATTGTTTATCACACCGATGATGTTCTAACCGAAATCATCGAAAATGTGGATGTGATTGAGAGATAGCATTCCACATCTATGACCAAAGCTATTCATGTCAATTGGTGAAAGTAGAAGTGAATTAATGATTACCCTATCCTATAGCTAATGCCCCATTGGATATGCAACCCTAGTCTTCTAAATCACTTGGTACACCTATATTTAGGTTTATTGTTTTTTGTTGAATTGTATTAGTAGTGACAACTTTCCCAATTCCCCCAAATCTTTACTTATTTTAGTTTGAGCAATTACTCTTTCTTTGAAATCAACTCATACAATCTCTAGTTAGCTAAGTCAAGTCCCTTGGGTACGACCCCAACATCCGTTGGGTTTATAAATTTGGTTTTGACTACGCGATCGCCATGGCCTCCTAATTGGAGAGCACAATTTGAGTTTTTATCATTAATCAATGGCATCAAGTTGGCCATCGTGACCATGAGATACAAGGCACGTGGCTGCGATGCACAAAGAATGAAGTTGGCTATTACGACCACAAGCTATAAGGCACGCGACCATGATGCATAGGGAATTAAAGTCATGTGACCGTGAGAGTGAAGCTACGCAACTACATCGAAGGAAAATACAAAGCCTCGTGACCGTGAGGATCGGTGATGTGATCGTGTTGAAGAAGTTGTCAACTGCAGGACAAATTTTGAAATTCTCACTTTTGGAAACCATAATCCACATAAAACACTTCTCAGCTATCTTGGAAGGTATCTTTGGCAAATTTCACAACCCTTGACAAGCTTGGAGAGAAAGTTCATCAACCCACACCATATGAGTCAATTGAGCATCACGGTTTCGTGACTTGTAGGTGTTCTTAACTGCTAATTTGTAGGTGTGATTATTGAATTGAGATTTGGATTTTGTATTAGAGATAATACTTGTTTGGGTATTGAATTCATCTTTTGTATTTGATCTTGCTTAATTATGTGGGTCTATTGAATCCTCCATGCTTGAATTTATAGTTAATGGTTGAAAACATTAACTTAGCATTCTAATTGGGTTCTTGCTTGAGAGAGGAGTTCCTTAATCTGGGAAGGTTCAATAGTGGGGATTTGGGGTTTCCACTCTAGATCAAGGCTAGAGGTAGTTTGGTTGCCAGAAACTCCCATCTAAGTGTTGGAGCTAAAGATATCCAACTCACCCAAGTTGATTTTGTTAGTTATTGCTCGCTTGTGATTATTCGAGAGAACCTATGAGGATTGTTGCTTCATTGGTGGAAAGACGATTAAATACACCTTTAGCTAAGACTACCTACGTATTAATTGGGTGCAAGTCTTGTGAATTTAATTCCCATTCCTAAGTCTCCCTTGTTGTCCTTGCTTGAAAAAAGCAAGGTGAAAGCCATTGATCAATCTATCTTTTATTTAGCTTTCTTTTATATTTTAGTGTGTTAACCCCCCCCCCTTTGATATCCTTTTCTTTTTTACTCTTTGAACTTTAATAAGTTGCTTTTATTCTCTACTAGCTCAATCGCGATTACATTGCTCTTTGTGGGATTTACCCCGACTCCTATCAGGAATATAAATGTGTTTTGCTCTGACGATCACAATCACTTCCATTGGAGAGTGTGTTTGAGCATTATCAAAAATGGCACCATTGCCGGGGAACAATTTGGCGTAATGAGTTAGTATAGAACTAAAGTTTACTTACTTTAGTTCAAATTTATGAATAGTTGTTTTTATTTTGTTTAGTTTAATTTTGTTGATTGATAATATGGCATCTCTAAATGATAGAAAAGTTGGTCGTTACATCCCAGTTTATATTTCCAACTATTGTGTTTATTGTAGAGGACCCCACCTTGGGCAAAGATGTAAAATTGGTCCTAGGAGAGGAAGGTATTCACCTTCTCTCTCTTATGATGGGAATAATTACTATTAGTGTGGTGTCCGTGATGGCCATTAGAGCGATTTCTCTAATGATAACTGTCCTTCTCCCCTCTGTTGTTCTAACAATGTTGCTAGTAGTAGTTGTGATCTTAATAGGAACCATGACTTAGCAAGCGAAGAAAGCATATGTGCCAAGCTCCAAACTCTCTTGGCTAAGCAAGACACTCTAGAAAGGGGTGTGCAATCTATCAAGAGAGGCTTTGTGGACGCAAGGGCTAACGAAGAAGAGGAGAGCAACCGTGCCATGCAACACATGGCGATTGTGTCCACTCCTCTTGGTAAAATTGGTGAAGAAAACCCTCACTCAATGAACATGTCCCAAATATTGAGCTCAATCAAATTCATTTCAGGGATAATGATGAAGATTTGCAAAATATGGGATCTTTCGAAAGTGAGTTTGCATCGGTAGTGCTTGAACCCCAACAAGAAGAGAAATTTTTATTAGGAGAGGTGGTGATCCTAGAATGGGTGTTAAACCGAGCTCACCAACAAGAGGCCTATATGGAAACACGTGAAAGAATGCTACCAATGTTCAGGATATTGTTAAAAAGGTATGGCAAGAGAAGGCAAAAAGAACAGTCACTTGAAATTGCTATCCGGAATTTGAATACCGATGTTAATGCTCGGGTTGAAACATGCACGATCGTGGGTAGAAAATTTGAGTTATTCCCTATTGAAAAGGAGAACACAAGGGATGCTCATGAATTGAAGGTGTTGTGGCAACAAACTACCTCATATAAAAATCATGATGCCGAGATCAAGAGAATGATACTAGAGTTGTAAGGCAAAGTCTAATGATTCATCTTGAAGGACTCTAGTTAATTCGAATGTGAGGATGTTATGAAGGAGGCAAGTTTGAAGGTGGAGAAACCCAAATCCTACTCGAACCATTATTTGACCTTGAGTTTGGTTGAATGGACGAAAGTTGAAGTAATCAAGCTTTTGGAAGACCTTGGAAGGAGGATGGATCAAGGTTTATCCAGTTTTTAAGTTGTCGTGGATAGAAGGCAAAATGACCTTCCTCACTTGAAACGCTAAAAAGTGCAAAATGCAAAATCAAGAAAATGGCCTTCTCATGTTCATACCTTCACCCCGAGAATGTCAACATAAGTTTGATTCAAGTTTGGGTTGAAGGTTTAAATCATCAAAATGGTGACATATCTTGCCTTACGCCACGATGTTAAATTGTGCGCTTGATGGGAGGCAACCCATCATTTGGAAAATTCTTCTTTATATTTTCCTTCACTTTTTGTTTCTTTTTGAGTTTTTTTAGGAGTCCAAGAGAAGGAGAAGAGGAACCAAGTGTTGAAAAGTACCAAAAATACCTTTGAAAAAATGTGCTTTTTGCACTTAGAAGAGTGCCCGACGCACATTCCATTGCACAAGCAAACAGTGAACTAAGCAAAAATACTGGCATGTGCGAGGGAGGAGGATTTTGGACCTCCCAAAGTGCCCATCGCACCTGAATTCGCACGACAAAATAGTTTACTAGGAAGATTACTGAAAAATCAGGTGTTGCTAAGGCATCGCCATCACGAGCCCTAACTCTCACGATCGAGATGTGGTAAATTCTCACTGACTCTTTGCGACCGCGTGAACTCTTCGCAATTGTGTGGAGTTGAATGATTTTAACTCATCACAATCACGTGATAAGGCCTCACGACTGTGATCCAATGAACAGTTTCAAGGTAAATATAGTTAAAACAAGCCATTTCAAAAGCAAAAATTTGCTTTGAAACTTGGTTCTTTTCTCTCCTAAGGCAAGAATAAAATCTTCCATAACACTTATACAACTCCTCAAAATTAGGACCCTGACACTCCACCACATCTCCAGCCAAGTCTATGTCATGGATGTCTATCTTTGCTAGAGTTCCACCACACAGGCACCTGGTCCGTCATCCTCCACTACTCCTAGTAGCCCTACACTAGCTAGTGTTCCAAAAAAGCAACAACAATTCAAGGAGAGGTTGGATAAGGTAGAGAGGCGACAGAAAAAGCAGAGGGACCATGATAGAAAGCAAAGCAAGTTCCTCATGAAGATGATGAGCACTCTGAGAAAGCTCTGTGGGTATGAGGCTGAGAATTATACTGAAAAGGTAGACTGGGTCCTTTCTGGGCCTTGCAGCTTTGCTTCTGAGTGATACACCACTCAGGGAGCCCCCTCAAACTCTTATCTTGTTTAGATGAAGTGAGGGAATTGCACTGTGTTAGTTGGGGGTGGCTGGCACTCTATCTAGCTTGTCTTGTTTATTTTGATGTTTGATATTGATGCGACTTTATCCGGCTTATTTTTATAGTAGTGTTCCCTTGGTTGGTTTGTTGGTTTCTATGGATGGAATTGATGGTTTAGGTTATTATTTTCTTTATTTGTAGATTCTTTGATATCTTTTTATAGTTGATTTGTTGGATATTGGGAGCCATGGGAAGTCTGAGTACCCATTTAGCTAGATAGAACTTATTTGAGCTGGGAACATTGTGTTACACATGTCAACGTGCAAATCGCACGAGCTTCACCTTTTCCCATAGTCTGGCCTGTGCATTGCACATGCGACATGAACCTTGATATGTATGAATCACACGTGCTTGTGTTTTGGGGATGGCTGTGTTGATAAACCTTGAGCAACCTCATCGATTTAGATAGATGAATTGGCCCAATGATTGATTGAGTGACGTCATTCTTAAGGGCAAATCATCGTCTTTTAAGATAGTAAAAGTGATTGACTTGTTTGTTACTAACGAAGTTATTCTTGCATGCTAAGTAAAATAGGCATACCCCTCCAAATTATTATTTTTTGTGAAAAATGCATGTCAAAGGATGATGTTTGTGACAACTCATTTAATCTTTTTGTGACTCTTAACACATTAGTGGTGATAATTCGGAATTGAAAAATGTGTCTCTTTTTGTTCTTGTTTAGGAAGTAAAAATTGATCCTTTTTGAATGATTTGCATACCATGTGTGGTGAAGTTTAGTTGAATAATTCTTGTGCTATCTTATGTTAACTAGAACTTGCCCAGTTAGTCTTGATTACTCTTGGTTGAAGAAATGATCTTAGGCCTTCTTTTTGATTGTTGAAGCCTACTTTACCTTCTCCATTATTGTACTCAAATTGTATCATTAGTCACCCCTCTTTATCCTAATACCTTTTCTTTGGCAACCTTGGTACAAGCCTTGAACTATTTTGAACATGTATCCCTCTCTTGAACCTGTCCCTCCTTGAACTCTACAAGTGTGAAATCAAGGCTAAAAGTTTAAGTGTGGGGTTTGATTAAGGGTACCTTGGAGAGTGTTAAATAAGTTTATCTTGGTTTGTTGCCAAAAAAGAATTGTCAAAAAGAAGGAAGAATGTGATAAAAAAAGCAAAGAAGAAAGGAAAAGAGGAAAGAAAAGAAAGGGAATGAATCCTCCAAAGTGAATAAAATGATAAAATTTGAGCCCCAATTTAAATGAGTGAAATTGTGTCAATTATTGAATGAAAATGAACAGAAACAACTTTGGTTTCAAATTAAAAAGTTGTGTAGAGTTCGATGAGGATGTTGTCACTTGAATCCAAATGCATACCCTACCCTTCCCCGAGCCTACATTACAAGTTGATAAAAGTCCTATGAGATCTCTGATTGATTATTTTGAGCTAGCGGCTAATGAAAATAATGGCAAGCCTATGGTTGATACTTGTTGGTACTTGAAATTCCTTGTGAGTATGAGTATTTTTGTATTTGTCCCTTGTGATGGTCTTTGTACATAATCTGTTTTTGGGACTTTCGTTCGCATGAGGGAATGCAAATTAGGATAGTTGGTGACATTGACAAACTCCGAAAATGAGTCAATTGAGCATGTTTTGGTAAGATAGTGGTTTGAGTAACATCTTTAGGATTAGTTGTTGTCACTTTGTTGTTCTTAATATCCATTGTGTCCTTGAATTTTTTTTTTGAATATCGGGGAAAGTTTAGACTAAATTTTCATGTGATTGACTAATCATTAGTACCAACTGAAGTCATATTTGTTTCTTGAAATGGGTTTTCCTTGGCTTATGGTAATGTCTTTGCACTTTTGTGGTGTACCTCTTGAGTTAGATTTTTTAGTTGTTTGAGGACAAGCAATAGTTCAAGTTTGGGAGTTTGATAAGTTGGTATTCTACCTGCTTATTTAGCTTTTAAACTTACGAATTTGCTATTATAAAGTGGATAAATAGTGCAATTGACACGAATTACTTCTATTTTATAGGTTGCTGTGTTTTAGAAGTGTTCTGGAAAAATTCGAGTGAAAACAAGTCAAAGGAGCAAAAAGGAGCTGCTGATCACTGGCATCAAGTTGTCCATCACAACCACAAGATACAAGGCACGCGAACGCGATGCACAGAGAATCAAGTTGGCTATTACAACCACGAGCTACAAGGCACACGATCGTGATGCACAGGGAATTAAATCCATGCGATCGCAAGAGTGAAGCCACGCAACTGCATGGAAGGAAAATAAAAAGCCTCGCAACCGTGAGGATCGGTCACGCAACCGCGATGAAAAAGTCATTAGCTACAGGATAGATTTAGAAATTCCCACTTCTTGAAACCCGAATCCACATAAAATGCTTCTCAGCCATCTTGGAAGGTATCTTTGGCAATTTTCACAGCCCTTGACAAGCGTGGAGAGCAAGTTCATCAACCCACACCATATGAGTGAAGATTTAGATGCTCTTTATTGTAAAAAACTTTATTTTCCATTCTTCAACTCTTGTTCTTAATTGCTAATTTGTAGGTGTATTTGTTGAATTGAGATTTGAGTTTTGTATTAGAGATAATACTTGTTTGGGTATTGAATTTATGTTTTGTATTTTCTCTTGCTTAATTATGTGGGTCTATTGATTCCTCCATGCTTAAATTTATAGTTAATGGTTGGAAACATTGACTTAGCATTCTAAATGGGTTCTTTCTTGAGAGAGGAGTTCCTTAATTTGGGAAGGCTCACTAGTGGGGATTTGGGGTTTAAACTCTAGATCAAGGCTGGAGATAGTTTGGTTGCTTATTTAGCTTTTAAACTTATGATTTTGCTATTATAAAGTGGATAAATAGTGCAATTGACACGAATTACTTCTATTTTATAGGTTGCTGTGTTTTAGAAGTGTTCGGGAAAAATTCGAGTGAAAACAAGTCAAAAGAGCAAAAAGGAGCTGCTGATCACTGGCATAAAGTTGTCCATCACAACCACAAGATACAAGGCACGCGAACGCGATGCACAGAGAATCAAGTTGGCTATTACAACCACGAGCTACAAGGCACGCGATCGTGATGCACAGGGAATTAAAGCCATGCGACCGCAAGAGTGAAGCAACGCAACTGCATGGAAGGAAAATAAAAAGCCTAGCAACCGTGAGGATCGGTCACGCAACCGCGATGAAAAAGTCATTAGCTACAGGATAGATTTAGAAATTCCCACTTCTTGAAACCCCAATCCACATAAAATGCTTCTCAACCATCTTGGAAGGTATCTTTGGCAATTTTCACAGCCCTTGACAATCGTGGAGAGCAAGTTCATCAACCCACACCATATGAGTGAAGATTTAGATGCTCTTTATTGTAAAAAACTTTAGTTTCCATTCTTCAAATCTTGTTCTTAATTGCTAATTTGTAGGTGTGTTTGTTGAATTGAGATTTGAGTTTTGTATTAGAGATAATACTTGTTTGGGTATTGAATTCATGTTTTGTATTTTCTCTTGCTTAATTATGTGGGTATATTGATTCCTCCATGCTTGAATTTATAGTTAATGGTTGGAAACGTTGACTTAGCATTCTAAATGGGTTCTTTCTTGAGAGAGGAGTTCCTTAATCTGGGAAGGCTCAATAGTGGGGATTTGGGGTTTAAACTCTAGATCAAGGCTGGAGATAGTTTGGTTGCTTATTTAGCTTTTAAACTTATGATTTTGCTATTATAAAGTGGATAAATAGTGCAATTGACACGAATTACTTCTATTTTATAGGTTGCTGTGTTTTAGAAGTGTTCGGGAAATGTTTGAGTGAAAACAAGTCAAAAGAGCAAAAAGGAGCTGCTGATCACTGGCATCATGTTGTCCATCACAACCACAAGATACAAGGCACGCGAACGCGATGCACAAAGAATCAAGTTGGCTATTACAACCACGAGCTACAAGGCACGCGATCGTGATGCACAGGGAATTAAAGCCATGTGACCGCAAGAGTGAAGCCACGCAACTGCATGGAAGGAAAATAAAAAGCCTCGCAACCGTGAGGATCGGTCACGCAACCGCGATGAAAAAGTCATTAGCTACTGGATAGATTTAGAAATTCCCACTTCTTGAAACCCCAATCCACATAAAATGCTTCTCAACCATCTTGGAAGGTATCTTTGGCAATTTTCACAGCCCTTGACAATCGTGGAGAGCAAGTTCATCAACCCACACCATATGAGTGAAGATTTAGATGCTCTTTATTGTAAAAAACATTAGTTTCCATTCTTCAAATCTTGTTCTTAATTGCTAATTTGTAGGTGTGTTTGTTGAATTGAGATTTGAGTTTTGTATTAGAGATAATACTTGTTTGGGTATTGAATTCATGTTTTGTATTTTCTCTTGCTTAATTATGTGGGTATATTGATTCCTCCATGCTTGAATTTATAGTTAATGGTTGGAAACGTTGACTTAGCATTCTAAATGGGTTCTTTCTTGAGAGAGGAGTTCCTTAATCTGGGAAGGCTCAATAGTGGGGATTTGGGGTTTAAACTCTAGATCAAGGCTGGAGATAGTTTGGTTGCTTATTTAGCTTTTAAACTTATGATTTTGCTATTATAAAGTGGATAAATAGTGCAATTGACACGAATTACTTCTATTTTATAGGTTGCTGTGTTTTAGAAGTGTTCGGGAAATGTTTGAGTGAAAACAAGTCAAAAGAGCAAAAAGGAGCTGCTGATCACTGGCATCATGTTGTCCATCACAACCACAAGATACAAGGCACGCGAACGCGATGCACAAAGAATCAAGTTGGCTATTACAACCACGAGCTACAAGGCACGCGATCGTGATGCACAGGGAATTAAAGCCATGTGACCGCAAGAGTGAAGCCACGCAACTGCATGGAAGGAAAATAAAAAGCCTCGCAACCGTGAGGATCGGTCACGCAACCGCGATGAAAAAGTCATTAGCTACTGGATAGATTTAGAAATTCCCACTTCTTGAAACCCCAATCCACATAAAATGCTTCTCAACCATCTTGGAAGGTATCTTTGGCAATTTTCACAGCCCTTGACAATCGTGGAGAGCAAGTTCATCAACCCACACCATATGAGTGAAGATTTAGATGCTCTTTATTGTAAAAAACATTAGTTTCCATTCTTCAAATCTTGTTCTTAATTGCTAATTTGTAGGTGTGTTTGTTGAATTGAGATTTGAGTTTTGTATTAGAGATAATACTTGTTTGGGTATTGAATTCATGTTTTGTATTTTCTCTTGCTTAATTATGTGGGTATATTGATTCCTCCATGCTTGAATTTATAGTTAATGGTTGGAAACATTGACTTAGCATTCTAAATGGGTTCTTTCTTGAGAGAGGAGTTCCTTAATCTGGGAAGGCTCAATAGTGGGGATTTGGGGTTTAAACTCTAGATCAAGGCTGGAGATAGTTTGGTTGCCATAAATTCATATCTAAGAGTTGGAACTAGAGATAGCCAACTCACCCAAGTTGATTTTGTTGGTTATTGCCCACTTGTGGTGATTCGAGAGGACCCATGAGGATAGTTTCTTGATTGGTTGAACGATGGTTAAGTACACCTTTAGACTAGACTACCTACGTGTTAATTAGGCACAAGTCTTGTGAATTGATTTCCCATTTGCAAGTCTCCCTTGTTGTCCTTGCTTGACGAAAGGAAGGTGAAATCCATTGATCAATCTATCTTTTATTTAGTTTTCTTGTATCTTCTAGTGTTAGTTAAACCCCGCTTTTTTGATATACTTTTCCTTTTTACTCTTTGAACTTCAATAAGTTGTTTTTGTTCTCTATTAGCTCAATCGCGATTACAATGTTCTCTGTGGGATCGACCCTGACTCCTACTGGGAATATAAATTTGTTTTTCTCTGACGATCATAATCACCTCTATTGGAGAGTGTATTTGAGAGTTATCAGTACCATTCCCGGTACAATATCTATTATTCATTAGTTGGCTCGGGTACCATGCCTGGTATTGGTTTTGCATTGGTTAGCTTAGGTACAATGCCTGGTACAATATTATTCATTAGTTTACTCAGGTACAACACCTAGTACAATTTCTTTTATGGTTGGATTGGGTACCATGCCTGGTATAGGTTCTTTTATGGTTGGCTCGGGTACCACATGTGGTACGGGTTTACTTGTTAATTATTGATGTTCATTACATAGTGGTTCCTTGTGTAAATCAGGCTTATCTGTTATTGATGTTCTTTACATGTTGGTCCCTTGAGAGAACTGGGCTTATCTATTTTTGATGTTCTTTACAAGTTGATTTCTTGAATGAACCAGGCTTATCAGTTATTGATATTCTTTACATGTTGGTTCTTTGAGTGAACATGGCTTATCTGTTATTGATGTTATTTATATGGTGGTTCCTTGAGTGAACTGGCTTATCGGTTATCGATGTTCTTTATATGTTGGTTCCTTTAGTGAACCACACTTATTTTTTATTGATGTTCATTACATGTTGGTTCCTTGAGTGAATAGGGCTTATTTGTTATTGATGCTCATTGCTCATTAGTTCCTTGAGAGGGCCATGATTTATTGTTCCATGACATACATATTGACCCTTGAGTGGCTGAGTTGGTGTGTTTAAGTGATAAAGTGGTTTCTTCTATAAGTTGGGGTTGCATGTTAAAGGCCATAGACGATGTCCTAGGGATCCTTGTGTGGTTGGGGTTACTTGCAAGCTGTGACATAATTATATGGGGTTTGGTTAATTGCGTAGTTAGGTATGATTTGTATGGTTATTGAGTCCAGTTGTTGACTGGGAGTCATATTGTAAGTCATATAGACTTCACTGATTCATATTTTCTTATTATATTCTATTACCATTGTGCATTCATAATTCCTATTTGGCAAGAGTGACAGTCCGGCTGGTAAAGATGTCTAGGCTAGTTATTCACAGGGCTAGAGGTTGTGGGATGTATTGCTCGATGGCTTCAAGACAGGTGAGCTGGGAGGGTCTAAGGCTCTTGGGAGTCAGGAATGACTTAGTTAGTGAATCAAGGCTAGTATTTCGTGAGTGCTTGATTTGGTGGGAGGTCAAGGGTAAGGAACCTTGGGGGTTGAATACGCAGAACTCACATGTAGTTATATAATAAGGTCTGGCTTAGTAACAAGAAAGGTTTCCCTTTTTATGATAAGACTGGTAGTATATCAAGTATTAAGGAATTGTTATTAAAAAACCTCTAGCTAATAACTCTTAAGTTGTATGTTTCCTCCTGGATATTTATGTAATATTTATGTGATTTGATTTGAGTCGACTTATGATTCTAACCAGTATGTGTTGTTTGTACTGATACTACTCTTTCTATTCCCTTTTTGGGTATAGTCTGATTGCAGGATTGAGTAAATATTTTAGATTTGATATGGCAAAGATCTCCAGCAGCTTCTACCCATCTCACTCTTACGTGGAAGTTGTGTCTTGGTCATGTACTTCTTTAGTAGCTCTTGTACCTGTTTAGACTAGTTCCTGGGGAAGGTTTTTTGTTGTATTTTAAAAGAATTTCATTGTTTTTAGATATTTAAGACTGGTTTACTTTTTTAAGGCAAATTTCAGGTTTTCTTACTGACTTTTGCACATCCATTTTTTTTAGGTGGTAAGGGTTCTCCTACCTAGGTGGTTTAGAATAGGTGCCTGCATGATCCGGTTGTTAGATTGTGATAATTTGGTATCAGAGCCTAGGTTACTGGTCTCCCAGTATAAGAGCAAATGTCGAATAGAGTCCTGCGGATTTATGTGTTAACGTCCACATTTAATCCCCGGGAAGCTATGAAGAATTCTAGAAAATTGTTCCACTTCTTGCCTTCTTTCCTGCAGTTTGTTGCCTGCTTTTATAGGTTGAGTCCAATTGGTATCTCTCGATTCCAATTGGTATCTCTACAAGGAAAAAAGATGTCGTTGAATTCGACTAAAATGACACAAACAAGGTAAATTGGAACTGGGAAGGTTCCAATTAGTATTTGGCCTTAGAAGCTATGTAAATACATAGATGAATCGGTTAATGGTCATCTATGAGGAGAATAAAGAATAATAAACATGGCTTGATTTTGTAATGAGACTTGGGATTGGTGCTTATGTGTATTTGTGTTAGTTGAATGACTGCGAATATGAGAAATGTGATTGTTGAATTACTTTGAAAATTTGTGGTTAGTGAAAGGTCATAAATTGATTATGTGTTGATGGTTAGGGGAATTAATTGCTATGTGGCTAAACTAGAACAGTGTGCTAATTTTTATGCATGGACTTATTGGTTTAAATGGTAAGGTGATAAAAACTGGCTTATGACTGTGGGGAAGCTATGGTTTCAGGACAGTCAGGATTTGGTTTAAAACCATGGGAAAAAGGTTTATTGTTGCATAATAGCGGGATTTGTTGTTATGAAACATTTTCTTGGTGTGTTTTATAAGTTGTTTTAAATAATGTGATGCTAAGTTCTTGCCTATGAAATGCTAGGTTTGATCTTGGGATTATGTTAAAGGCCATAATGTGATTTCATGTGTTAATATTGAAAACAGGGAAGGGGAATGAGAGTATTTAGCAAAAAATGGTAAATTTTCTACGATGTTATTGTTGGGGGTCGCTGTAGCGGTGTGTAAGCCGTAATAGCTGGATGGGCGAGACTAAATCTCTGCCTTATTTCCTCCTTCTTTGCTTTTCATTCTTAGTGTGTTATAAATCATCTGTTTGAGCTTTTAGCTACCGCATAAAATATAGAGTTTACCTATAGGAATGTAAAGCATGCATTCAATAAGGATTATAAAAACTAGCATCCATGTGCGATAAAAGGAAAGGGTGGATATGGTAGACCTTGGCATAAAATTTATTTGTTTGATGTGGGTGATGTTGCCTATTTGAGGTAACATATATAATTGAACATCAGACTTTAATTGACTTTGTGGTTATAACTGCTGATTGAGTAAATACTTACATTATGATGCTAATGTGTAGTTAATGAAGAAACCGTGAGATTATAGTGTGGCCAAGTTTTTGGGTATTTGTGAAATTATGACTATCTATTGGTGGAAATAGTCACCCATATAAATATTTGGCAAAATGAATTATCATTGGCTGATTATTGTTTGACATTGCTCATAGGTTTATTTTATAAGAATGTTTATTGGCTAATAGCAACTCTTGAGAAGGGTATAGTTGAATTGTTGAGATTTTGAAATAAGTTAGCTTGTTTATGATTAATGATCGTTAGTGGTAGGTTTGGTTATGTGAGTAGGGTTATTAAATAGATTCTTGAATATTCATATTCCTCTTGTTAATCATGATAATACCTTGTGTTACTGCTCATTGAGTTGTGGTGATGTGCTCGTTATAACATTGGTTAGGGTGTAAGTGTCCAGGTAGAGTTCTCCCTAGGATGAGAGTTAACAAAAATCTCAGGCTAAGATTGGTTCCAATGAAATTTTTGTGTTGTGTGGTTTAGAGATACCTAGTGTCACGGGGTGTAGTGATGAACTTAAGGTGATATCATTGTATGTGAGGGACATATCATCCCATAGAAACTTTCAGAATAGAGTTCGGGTTAGTAGAACTCCAAATATAGCATTTAATGTAAAGGGGTTAGTCTTGAATGTCAAAATCTAGGTATTATGTTGTAAGATTGGCAAAAATTGGGACTTTTTGGAGTTACTGCCTCACCTATGCTGCCATAGAAGAATGCAAGCCACTACTCTTGTGCCACTATATAGGGAATGGTCGTGCTATAGTGAGGATGCCATAGCAGCAAATGGGTTGCCATCGCGAGATTCAGTTCCTCATAGCACAAAAAAAATTATTTTTGTCCGTTATGTCTGAAATCTTTTTGTTCCGATATAATAACAAGGCCTCGGATTACTTAGGCACTCAGGGAAAGGGTTGCTCTATGTAGTTTCATGCCACTCAAAGGAAGGGAAATTTCTTGACCAAATGGAGTAGAAATAATTTACTTGGGTCCTTGATACATCGAAGGGAATGAAATTTTGGTGGTTCTTGTAAGGCTAAATTACGTTGCCATAATAAGGGTGTTAAGGTTCAAAATTTTGGCTCACTCTTTTCCTTCCATAATAGTGATCATTCCGGGATGAACGATGGGTAAATTGGTATTTGTTATAACAACCTATTCTGTCATTATTAAAAGACACCTCGTTACATGTACGGGTTACACAGACTTTTGAAAATGCAATCTTGAATTAATATAGGGTAACTCAACGAAATTTTTTGGAATTTAAAATTTTTGGTCGAGCTGATATCATCCTGCTATAGCAGGAATTTTATTGCTATAGTGGCATCACTCTAGCAGCCGAAAGGTTGCTATAGCAGTATCGCTCTAGTTGCCGACAGGCTGCTATAACGGGATAACGAGACCAGTAACACCAAAAATGGGTTTTATATTTTTATTTTCCCCTCTTCAGTTGCAAACAGGATGAGGCTGGCTCAGAAAAACTCTCCTAGGGTTACCTCATGGCTTGGGAACAATGGAGAGGAGGGATTTTCACTCGAGTAGGGTAAAACCCATGGACTCTATGCTGATTTCTCGCCAGGAGTCGCCTTCACGAAGCCAAAAATTGCATTTTAACCTCTGTAGCAGTTGATTGGCATTCAGGTAGGCCAGGTTCTACTAAGTAGTTTAGAACTGAGTGGAAAAGCATGTTCATGACATATATTAATAAGATATTTCATGCTTAGGCCTTTGAATGGAAAAAAACATGTGATTAATGCAATAAGGACCTAATTATGAGTTATTATTTTGATGTATGAATTCTTGATGGATTTTTTGTGTTTGTATGACTTCATGGTGGATCGTAATGTGAATTATGTGAATATAGGTGATAATGAGACTCTGCGAGCCTATTATATAGTGATTCAGCCTGATTACCATAAAAAGGGTGAACTTGATATTATGTGTGGTTGGAATACGAGATAATCATACTTAAGGTTAGTGAAGAGAATTGATTATGGTATGAGTAGGCAGTCATATAATATAAGAGCCTAAGGTCAAGTTAGGCTAAGGATTAGAAACTAAAAGGTATAAAGATCCATAACTTCAACTAGAAGTTTAGGCTCTATTGGATTGAATGTGCATTCCTTAAATGAGTACTTACATTCAATGAATATGTCTTGATAATGCTTACTTGACCAATTATTGTAATGTCCTTTTTGATCATTTACGCATTTTTGCCTTTCTTAACCTATTAGAGCTGCATGTAGTGGCCCCAAGTAATTTATGGCTTGCTGGGATCGGTAGTTCGGTACTCGAGATATTTGTTTGGTTTTTTTGACCGTTCCTTATTTTAAAGCTTTAAGCTTTTGAAATCGTTGACTTCGGTCAACAATCCTGGTGAACATACTCGTAATCAAATTCTGACAGTTTCGTTAGCTCCGGAGCATGGACTTTGGTCTAGTGTGGACCTTTGGTTGGGATTCGGGAGCTTTTTAGCTTGGAATTCTCTCTCGTTCCGTGTTTTCAGGCCAGTTGGGCTTGTTTGGTTGAATTTGGTCAATATTCAGAGAAGACGGCCTCGGATGGAAATTCTATCAGTGTTGTTAGCTATGGAATGTCGAATTTGTGTTGGTTAGTTGGTTGGTTTGGGTTCCAGATGAGCTGGGCTCATTTCGAATGATTAATTGGCGTTGGCTAGTGTTGACTTGGGTGAACTTTCCTCCAAGATGACCTCGTATGGAACTTTCATCGATTCTGTTGAGTCTGGAATGTTGTTTCCACTCTAATAGTACTATTGGTTTTTAAGTATCGATTTCCTATTATGCCTGGAATGCCCCGTAGCATTCCTAAAAAGTTGCAGATTTTCTGTTGCAGGGTTGCCTTCAGCGCGATCATGCCAGGCCAGCGCGATAGCACCAAAATGCATGTCGGTCGCTTGTGCAATTTTGCTGGGCCAGCACAATGGCGCCTGGCCTTCCTCTAGCCCGATGGCGTTGACCAAATTTCCAGCTGTATTTATTGCTTGGCCTTCAATTTTCCAGATTTGTTTTCCCCATTTTCTCAACTCTAAATTTTAAATCCTCTCTACCAAAGTGTTCTATTTTGTCTTAAGCTTGGGGAATGCATAGTATTGTGGGATAATCTTGCTCCATTGATTATTTTGGTATGTCCTTTCTTCCCCATGTTGCTTCCTCCATTGTTGAAGGACCACCATTGTTGGAAAATTCTCAAGATGTGAAATTTCTTGTAGAATCTGCCCTCTTGAGCTTTGCATGATTGTGGGTTCGTAGTTTTTCACCTCCTTAACTTGTCTTCTCATTGTGGTAAGTATCTTCTGATTAATTTTTGGATTTATTCCTTGAAATCCCACCTTTAATTCTTGACTTGAGCGGGCTATTTTGAGCCCCAATTGTTGTCTATTTCTGCTCAAATTTTGAGCATATGCTCCCGGTATTGTAAGGAACACATGTGTGTTTTTCGTTTCCAGTTTCAGGTTATAGGGTCTATGGGCCCATTTGTGGCCCAGATTTCAACCCAGTTATGTTTACAACATTATGGGTATTGTTAGTCTCTTATTAACACCTAGATTATTATGTTGATAGTATTTTTGTTATTTAGAGCTTCCTGGAGCAGTTTGAGCCTGGATAATGCCATCCCCGCACCTATTCATTGGACAACAGGTAGGTTATGGCTTTTCCTACCTATACTCTGTGCATATAGGCTATAACTACATTAATTAGTATCCTTGGGTGGGTTGTTTTAGGTTGGTACTCTAGACCGTGCCCATTTTTTCTGTCCATTTATTTCATACGTTGATTTTGGTATTTGTATCAGTATTGCATATTACCTTTATGGTCCTGTGTGGCTTTGTATTGACTCTAGAACATAAATGGTGGGCTATTTGGGAATGTCCGCGAGTCCCGGACATAGAGATATCCTTCTAGGCTGGTTATGACTATTGTAGAGCTGTTGAGCCTGTGCAGGGCCAGTAGGAAATGTTTATGAGCCATTTTGGGATACTCTATTGTTTGCAAGCATATCATACATGAAAATATTTTCCCTACATGTTATACTACTGATTTTGCATTAGGCCTACTATAATTGATTTTCTAAACTTTGCATGGCCTCGAGGGCCCGTTTTTAGCACATGACTTGGAAAGGACTTTTAAATTGACTTTTATGAAACCTCTCGGAGTAGATGGTAGATTGTGATTATTTGATTACTGATATTCATTCTAATATTAGGCTCAGCTGGACCGTAGCACTAGACATTATTTTCTATGGATTTAGACTTGAATACGAACCGGGCACCCTGTTTAGGAATTTTGATACTTGATTTCTATTTTTGACCCAGATACGCTCCGGGCACCCTTGATGAGGGTTATTGATACATGACTAATGATTTAGACTCGAATTAGATCCGGGAACGTACTACAAGATCCTGATTATTAAGATCTTTGAGTTTCGTGTTTGTATGTAGTCTACGAGTAGACCTCTATGGACCCTACTATTCCAGACCAAGTGCTAAAGGATGATAGTGGCCGGAGGGAGGCGTGTACGGTGGAGTAGAGGTACTCGAGAGAATTCCTTCCATGGATCCTTCCTCTATTAGGCTTTTGAGACAACAGAGGGGGTAACATACAACACTGCGATCACACTTTGTTACAGATTCACCATATCATATCATCATGCATATTTCACTCGAATTCAAACCTTGTTTACTGTGTGTTCTGTGTATGCTCTAGTTGTATGGGTGATCAAAGGGTTTGTTTTCACTTGATTGAGTTTCTCGATTGTATGGGCGGCCGTTGGGACTGTAGGTAGATTATATTACTCTTATCATTTCATAGATAAAGTTATGGTCCTTGGATCTTATGAATTGGTAAGTTTTAGCCTGTTGAGGCTCCGAGTTGTGGGCTTGAGTATTGAGGGGCTAGTGAGTCCTATATATTTGAGGCTCCGCCGTGTGTCCTCCTGAGCGGTTGTGATTTATTTGACGTTGTTCCTTGTCTTGATTCTGACTAGAACTCTTGGTTCTGGTTGTTTAGTTATTCCATTCTAGGTTGTAAATTGTGAGATGGATGTCGATTCCTGCTTATCTTGAGAGTTGGTGTGTTTAGTACATTTTCGTTACTTTTATAACTTCTAGTTGATTATATTGGGTTGCTTTCCTTCGTTCCCTTCTTATTTGAGGTTACTGGTATACCGCTATGTTCCTGATTTTCTTTCGTTACTTTTATAACTTCTTGTACTATTACTCTTTGTATATGCAGAGACAGTTGTACCTATCTTTTGTTACTTCTAGCACTTGTATTCTATTAGAAGCTTTTGTACTATCGACACCAAGTCTTGGGGTTGGTGTAGTTTCATTATTTATATATTCAGGTTATTTCTTCTGCATTGTCTATCTTTGTATTCAGCTTCCGCTTATTTCTTCTTGTTGTGCGTATTAGTTAGGTAGTAGCCCATTACTAACCGTTCTAGGCTATCAGAATTAGTTCGCCTACAGGGGGGTTGTAGGTTCCATCATGACCTGAGAAATTGGGTTGTGATAGCTTGGTATCAGAGCTCTAGGTTCACCGATGTGGTGGTACAGAAGTAAGTGTCTAAGTAGAGTCTCGTGGATCGGTATGATAACTTCTGTATCCTATCTCCGGGAGGCTTTAGGGCATAGTTAGGAATAGTTTTATCTTCTTGGCTCCATATCATGCGTTCTTGGCTCTATTGGCTTCTAAACTTCAATTGTTTCATTCCTTCTCAGATGCCTAAGATGAGTTCGACAATGGGTGATATCGAGGATTCTGTGCCTATTTCTTCAATGCTTCCATCGGTGCTAGGACTTCAGAGTAAAAGTTTACCACACCAGATGGGGGTGTAGGGTCAGCCCAACCTGTGATTGGATTTATAGATACTCCAGTTCTTCAGGACACTATTGCAAGGACTCTGAGTCCTCCAGTGAGTGTTTCAGTACCTGGATCTTCGAGTAGTGCTTCATCTAGGGTTGAGCTTCTAGTTCTTCAGTAGGGTTGCTTATCAATGTTGGATTACGAAGCGAGATTTCATGAGATGGTTAGGCGTACTACTAGGACTATGCCTTCAGAGTTTGATAGAGTTCAGAACTTTATTAGGGGTCTGATTTCACTGCTCTGTTTGATGATCGAACATTTTGTTACGGTTGGGAATACTTTCCTTCAGGTAGTGGATCATTCTTGGTCTATTGAGGGTTTATGATGTGAGGCTTATGGAGGTAGTGGTAAGAAACATCATCACCAGAACAGTTCCCGAGGTTCTCAGACTCGAGGTAGGGGACTCTCCACCAGAGATAGGTTCCACTGCTTCTTATCTACCAGACTAGTTTCGGTTTCTCCACTGGTTACAGAGGATGGTGGAACAGGGCAAGTTGAGCTTAGTGGACATGGTAAGGGCGAGATTTTTTGAGGTTTGCATTACGAGTGTGCAAGCCATGGTGGCCGATCAGGTTCAGTGAGATCTCCTTGCCAGCATGTATCCATTGGGATTGGCTCTTAATGTGGTGTGCATGGACATTTTGCTACGGATTGTCCCACGATTCCATCTTCCAGCCAGCAGGGTCAGTGGATGTTATCTCCCAGGGCATCAGCACCACCAGCTAGAGGTGGAGTGCAGGGTAGTAGGGGTGGTCCCCAGGTAGCGAGAGGTAGTTTGTAGAGTTAAAGGGGTGGTCCCCAGATGGTTAGACTTGACTTTTAGCCAGGTGGTTCAGGTATCCATCCAGAGTCGACATGCACCGTACGTCGGAGTAGAGCTTCTTTGCGTTGGTATAGTTGTAGGGTGATGGGACATTATGTTATAGAATGTTCCCATCGAGGGATGATAGAGCCTTCAACTTTAACTACTCTAGCCAGTGTTAGACACTGTCAGGTTGATGCCCCTTTTGGTGGGCCCGTGGTAGAGATTCTTGATATTGTTGTTCTAGGTTAGGAGTTTGCTACCTTTGGCTTGTGGTAGTCCTGCTCGCAATGCGATTCTATCTCTTTTGTCATTTATTGACCTATATGCTTACCTACTACTTGTTTAGTTGATTGGCTACTTAAATTCTAGTATCTATGCATTGTTTTCTTGGTAGCTTATATCTTAGTAGTGGATGAGGTGAGTTATCCTTGTGACGTGTTTACCAGGAGTTGTAGCTCGTGGGTAGTTCTTGTTAGTCTCTTTTCTAGTTGGTTTTGCTTCCAGTTCCATTGTGACTCTAGGTTTATATTGCGTCTTTACTTTGTTTGAGAGGTCCTAGATGGTTGATGCTTAGGCTTTTTTCTAGCGTTGCTATAAGTCCTTGTGTTGGTTTGGTGTTACCAGTGGTCGTGCCAAAGTTTGAGCTTTGTCTTAATTTGAGAGGGGTCCGTTATGCTAGGGTGTATAGATTGGTTTTATTTTCGGGTGATTAAAATCGACCCTCTTTGTGTGGTAGATTTAGAAGGTTGGCAGGTATGTGGGTTATTAGCATAGTCTCCCTCAATTTTTTATTCGGTTGGGTTGTGTTATTGTTTTCCCCCGGTTCCAGTTGGAGTGAATTTTGATCATAGTTCTCTGGTTGGTCCTTTGATTGTGGCATTGTGATTGACTTTTGGATTTAGCATTTTTGACTAAGTGTTGACCTTAGCCTCGTGGTTGAGATGAATTCTTAGCATCCTGGGTGAGTCAAGCATCATGCCCATTCTTCTTCTGCCTTGTTAAGTTTTCACAATTTAAGTATGGGAGCTAAGGAAATGGCTCCGGATTTGATTTGAGAAGGAGTTTGTATGGTTCAGTATATGCTAAGGAAGGGTTTGTTTAGTTAGGAAAGGAGGGAGATGACTCCTTGTTCTTTCTTATGTGTTATAAGAGCTGACTGAGGTGACGACTGAGAGAATGCTTTGGGTTGTTGGTTGGTGACTTGGTTTCTTTTGATTGGATTGAGACTTCACTAACAGCTATGGTTTTGGAAACTTGAATATTCAAGCCTAGTTGGCTTTGGTTCCTAAGTTTTCATTAGCACCATATGAGTTCGACAGAGGCTTTGGTTGACAATTTTAAAGTTGGGTTTCAGGATGGTTCATGGTTGGTTCTTTCAGTTCCAGCTTCTTGTGTTGGAAAGCATTGAATTCGGACAACTTAGCTTACCCATTTTTCATTATGGGGTGACATTTAGCCTTGAACACCTAGTCCTTAGCTAACCTTCGAGTTATGCTGGACATTCCAGATATCAGCGGTGTCCTAGAGAGTACGAGGTTCCTTCTACCATGGTTTGACAGACTCAGCGGTATAGTTTGAGATTCAGCAGTGGTGTATGCTATATATGATCAGGTTGTGTGGGTTGAGGCTATCAAGTCTATTTTAAGTGCTAATGGTATTCATAACTAAGAGTAGGAGTGACAAAATTATGAGCTTCTTATTCCGTTTGAAGGAGAACTCCAAGAGTTATAGTATATGTAAAAATTATGGCCAAAATCTTCATAGATTGGTACAAATTTTCCTTCGAAATTGGCTCAAATTTCACCTTAGACGGGTAATACTCTTTACTCTACTTGTGATTTCTTTGTGTTGTCCTTTATTTTTTCTTCTCTTGTAGCAATTCTTGTTCAAATAGATGGTCCATGAATAAGGTGATCTTATGATTCAAAGGGATAGATATCGTCTCTACTCTAATAAAGGTAAATTTAAAAGTATTCTTATGGCGCAAAGGGATGGATAGTTGTCCCCGCCCTAAGAAAGGTAAATTTAAGGTATTCTAAAGGTGCAAAGGAATGGATACTCGTCCCCACCCTAAAAAAGATAAATATAAAGGTATTCTTATGGCGTAAAGGGATGAATACTTGTTCCCGCCCTAAGAAAGATAACTTTAAAGGTATTCTTATGGTGAAAAAGAATGGTTATTGGTTCCCATCCTAAGAAAGGTAAATTTACAGGTAATCTTGAAGATTTTCAACTTCAACTTGCAGACTTTGCAGATTTAAAGGCTTCAGCTTGCAGATTTGTTAAATTTGAGAACTTCACCTCATAGGCTTGGTAGATCATTGACTTCAACCGGCAGACTTAATAGATTTGAGACCTTCACCTCGCAGGCTTGGTAGATTATCGACTTCAACTTGAGGACTTGGTGAATTGAAATCTTTATCTTCCAGTGTTGCTGAATTTGAGAGCTTCAATTTGCAGACTTCACATATTTGAAGACTTCAACTTGCAGACTTGGTGGATTTGAGGGCTTCAACTTGCAAATATGGTGGATTTGAAACTTTAACTTGAAGACTCAGCAGATTTGAGACTTCATCTTTCAGAATTGCTAGATTTGAGAGCTTTAATTTGAAGACTTGGTAGAATTGTGACTTCATCTTGCATAGTTGTCAAATTTTAGAGCTTCAATTTGAAGGCTTGGCAGATTTGTGACTTCATCTTGTAGAGTTGTCAGATTTTAGAGCTTCAGTTTAAAGACTTGGCATATTTGCTACTTCATTTTGCAGAGTTGTCAGATTTTAGAGTTTCAATTTACAAACTCTACATATTTGAAGACTTCAACATGCAGATTTAATGACTTTGAGGACTTTAAATCCCGCTAAAGAAACTCATTTTCCATTTTGCCCCTATCGAGCCATCAATATATGACAAAACCCCAAAGTTGTAGACCTAACTTTTGTTTAATAGATCAAGTGGAAAAATGTATTTTTGGTGCTTGTGCGACTGGACCTAGAATGAAATTCTAAGCACGTATACCTCAGTGAAGAGGATCAAGTCATAACATAGTTTTGAAAGAGTGTTTTTTTAAAAAAAATGTGTGTCCTAACTTTTTCCTAGGCCGCCTCTTGTGAGGTTTTCAACCTAGAGGACTTTTTTTGGAAAGCCATACATAGTTTATACTCTTGCCGGACAAGTGGAATGAAGTTTATGCTCGTGCCTTAAGGATCATCAACTTGCTTCAAGGATAGTACCTTTTCTAGAAATTGGCGTTAATGGGAACAATTCTTATGCCATCCACATCGACAAGCTTATAAGAGTCATTCGAATACACTTCTTGTATAATGTATGGTCCACCCCACTTCAACGTGAATTTTCCCCAAGTCTTGTGTGAAGTGATAATAGGCCTCCTTACTTTAAGTACTTTATTTCCAACTTGGAAGCACCTCAAGCAAACCTTTTTTTTGAAAGTACGACACAGACGGGCTTGATAATATTCCAGATTTTGTTGAGCTTTCAGACTTTTTTCATCAAGTGCTTCTAACTCTGCAAGAAGCAATTGAGCATTTTCTTCTTCAGTGAGACCCTCTTGAAGAGAAAGTCTTAAAGAAGTTATTTGACGCTCAAGTGGTAGGACTGCTTCAACTCCAAAAGCAAGTAAATATGGGGTTGTTTGTATCGGTGTGCGATAGGTCATCCTTTACACCCATAAGGCTTCTTCGATTCTCTCGTGACAATCTATTTTAGACTTGGAGATGAACTTTTTTAACAAGTTGCATAGAGTTTTATTGAAAGCTTCGGCTAGACCATTGGAGGCAGCATGATACATAGAAGATTTATGCTGCTTGAAACCAAAGAGGTGACAAATCTTGTTCATTAACTTGTTATGAAACGATTTGCCATTGTCCATTATTATATAGTGAGGAATGCCAAAACAGTAGATGATATTCACTCGGATGATGTTTGCAACATTCTCCTTCTTCACTTCTTTGTGAGCGATAGCTTTTACCCATTTTGAGAAGTAATCTATTGTAGCCAAGATGTACAAGTGTCCACCAAAAGAATTTTGTAGTGGCCCAATAACATCGGGTCTCCAAGCATCGAACGGCCAAGATGCAATAGTTGGGTGTAGTACTTCAAGAGGATAATGTATGAAATTTACATAAAACTGGAAAGCCTTGCATCTTCGTGCATAATTCAAGCAATTTGTCACCATTGTCGGCCAGTAATATCCCATCATTTTTATGTAGAGGTGTAGCTTTGGTCCAGATTGATCTAATCCACATACTCCTGAATGTGCTTCTTGCAAATCTTGGACTGCTTCTTTTGTCCCCAAACATTGCAAAAGTACTCCCTCAAATGATCTTCTATATAGTGTGTCCTTGTAGTAAAGGAAGTGAGGCACACGACGATGGATGTCAGTCTTTCTCCTTGTATCTTCTGGAAGTATCCCATAATACAAGTAGTCAATGATAGGTTGTCTCCTATCTTCCTTTACAACTTTAGAAATAGCGACGATATGCTCAAGCTCATTTTTTGCATGTTCATCCTTATTTAGCGGTGGTACTACCTATTTTTGGCAAATAGTAACTTTTGTCTAATCTGAAAGAGTTAGAGTTGAAGCTAGAGTAGCCAAGGCATCGGCTTTTTGATTTTCCTTCCTCAGTACATGTTGAAAGCTCACATATCCAAGCCATCTTATCAACTTTTGTTCATAACCATGATATGGGTGTAACTCGAGCTTCTTGACCTCATAACTTCCCAAGAGTTGATTGATAACCAGCTGAGAGTCACCAAATACTTGCAATTGTAGTTGCTTCATATCGACGACCATTTCAATTCCAAGTATTAATGCTTGATATTCAGTAACATTGTTAAAGCAACATTGTGTCAAAGTGAAAGAGCATGGGAGAACCTCTCCTTACAGAGTGACAAACTCCATGCCAGCGCTAGCTCCACCTCGATGTGCTGCACAATCAAAGTACATATTCTACGAAAGTTGAATTTCAATAACCATTGCATTCTCATCAAGAAGTTCATCAGTTAGCTCCTAATCATCAAGTATCAGGTGATCCACTAAGAAGTCTGCTAATGCTTGTCCCTTTTAGCTTTTTTAGGGATGTACGTAATCTCAAACTGTTGAAACTGAAGGTACCACCTTGCAAGTCGGTCAATAAGGATTGGTTTTGACATCACAAACTTGATGGGATTTGCTCTAGACACAAGACGAACAACATGAGCTTGAAAGTGGTACTTCATCTTTTGGATTGAGAAGACTAATGCCAAACACATTTTTTCGATTGGAAAATACTTTAACTCATTTGGTGTCATCATTCTTCTTAGGTAATAAAGGGAGTTCTCTTTTCCTTCACTATTTTCTTGAGCCAATAGTTCTCCAACTGACCTTTCTTGAGCCACAATATAGAGTATCAATGGTTTTCCAGGTATAGGAGCTGCTAGTACTGGAGGCTTCATCAAATATGACTTGATACTTTCAAAGGAATTACTATAAGCTTGGTCCCACTTGAAAGGAGAACCCTTCTTCATGAGATGGATGAATGGTTGACATCTTCCAGCTAGATTCGAGATGAATCTCCTCAGGTATGCTAGCTTTCCTTGAAGACTTTTTAACTCGTGGATATTTTGAGTCTCGGGAATCTTTAAAATTGCATCTACTTTAGCTTGATAAATCTCAATTCCTCAATGTCGCACAATAAATCTAAGAAACTTTCTACAAGTAACACCAAAGGCACATTTCAATGGATTCATCCTGAGTTGATATCTCCACAGTAGTTTAAACACCATTCTCAAGTCTTTCAAGTGATCACTCCTCTTTCTCGACTTCACTACCAAACCATCAACATAACATTAAACATTTTTATAGAGTAAGTCATCAAAGAAATTTTTCATATCCCTTTGATATGTGGTACCAACATTCATCGTACCAAAAGACATCACCTTGTAGCAATAAATACCTTTAGTTGTATGGAATAAAGTGAGTTCTTTATCCTTTAGTGCCATGTGAATTTGGTTATAACCGAATGAACCATCCATGAAAAACATTGCCTCGTAACCTGTGGTAGCATCAATCATCAGCTCTGGAATAGGGAGTGGAAATGCATCCTTAGGGCATGTGTGGTTAAGATCCCTATAATTAACACAAACTCGAATTTATCCATTCTTCTTTCGCACGGGGACAATACTTGTAATCCACATGAGGTATTTCACTTTGCGAATAAATCTAGCTTTAATAAATTTGTTAACTTCAGTCTCGATCAATAGAACCAAGCCGAGTCTAAAATGTCTTTGGGCCTGCTTAAAAGGACAAGCACCATTCTTGACCGCCAACTGATGGACTGCCACTTTAGGATCCAAGCCAAGAATCTCTTTCTAACTCCAAACAAAGATATCCTTATATTCCTTAAGTATATCTATATAATCAATTTCTTCATCAACTTCGAGAAAAGCGTTGGTCCTAGTTCTTCTTTGGTTCCAAGATTAACTTCCTTCAAGGGATCAATTATGGTTTTTACTCCTTCTTTAAGTTTCGGTGGAGCATCTCCAACATCTTCATCCTCTTGAGGTTCACCATAATTGACAGATATATGATAACACCAGGAGATATCCTTATAAGTCTCTATTCGTGATAAGATATCTTGCTTACTCTGGGCAGTAATATGATATGAAGAGCCTACACTTTCTTTATCTTCCTCACATTCCTTAGTATGAACCACAGTATGAGTCTTTGCTTTCAGAATCTCCTCACATGAAACCACAAGTTCTGTTTGTCATCTCATTCTAGAAGGGATGAAACTTTGAAAATCCTTCTGGACTCTAGGTGAAGTGGGTATTATCAAGCTTCGATGGTATCTCCGATGCTTGTTATTCTTCTTCAGTGGACCTAACCTCTTAAACACCGAAGTTCTTGGAGTTGATTTTCTTAGTCTATCAAAGACAGAATGCCTTTTGTTGGAAGCAACAAACTCATCTTCCACAGTCATGTAGTTGCTGCTTGCCCTTCTTATGGAGATGCAAACTGGCGGCGGTTGCTTGTACCCTAAACCTTTATGTGGTTGCCTAGTAGTCACTTCTAATAGGAGTTTACCTAAGCATTTGGGTTGAAACCTTCACTCGCACGCTTTGTAAGAGTGTTATATTTGTGGTGGATTCTGAGCCACAAACTCTCCAAGTAGCTTCGAGGATAATTTTTTTACATCTATCAATTTAATAGGAAGAGTTATCCCTATTAGTACATTTTCTTAGATATTAGATAGTTGACCTTCCTCTTTCTTCACCTTCGAGATATAGCGGAGTATAAGAGTTATCTTCTTTTTCAAAGATATGATCTTCCCTTTATTCAGAATGGAATGTTACTTGTTATGATCAAATTTGACCTTTCCAACATCCACATCAGATCTTTTGATTACAAGCTTATCACACTTAGTTGTCTTGACATTATGAATTCTTGCATCCTTCACAACGTGACTCTTTAGGTAGAATTTTGCATTGCCAAAGTGTGACTCAGCTTTAGTGAATGGATTTTCATCAGAAATTATTTTCCTTTCGATTTCACCTTCCAGATACTTCAAATATTGATAGTAGGAGGATGCGACAATCTTGTTCTCATGCACCCAAGGCCTTGCAAGAAATATGTTGTATGAAGTCTTTGTGTCGATCACAAGCACCCAACACTTGATTACAAATCTTCCATGTGGATATCTAACTTAATAGAACCTATGGCCCTTTTACCACCTTGATTGAATCCTTGGTCATCCAATGACTTTCAACAAGTTCTTCAGTTGTGATGCCAAGCTCCTTCATTGTGTGAATAGGCAGAATGTTGACTCCAGATCCCTCGTCTATTAAGATTCTATTTACCCTCGTCTTTAGTATATGACCTATCATATACAAAGGATTATTCTGTAGTGTCTTATCAATAAAAAGATCATCATCTGTACATAAGATTTTCGTATTACATGCATGTACTTCTTGAAAAGGAAATACAGTAGGCTTTTTGAAAGATGAAAGAGGCACCATCGATAGACTTTCACTTTTTACTTCTTCTTTGTCAATATTGAAACATGACGCCTTGATGTTGTCTTGAGAAGTTTTCATACAAAATCAACTTGGTTAGAATTCCCCTAAAATCACAGGACGTCGTGGTTTCTAGTTGTGTTGCACCTCTACTTTTGCCTTCTTTGGATGTTCAACTGCTCTTTGCTTCCTTGGTATTCTCACTATCCTTCGTCTAGTTGGTTGCTCATTTGATTCTTTCTGTAGACTTGTCTTTTTGCGTCTCCCTCTGCTCACCAGAATCTAACCTTCATCATCGTCCCTATAAATTTGGGATTTATCTTGCCCCAATGGTTCTTCTTTGTGCTCTTCTAAGCTGCATACTTGGACTGGATTGAGCGAGCCAAATATGGTGGAGATTTGATAAGAACTGGCCTTCTCATCGTCAAGAACAATCTTCTTCTTATTGGATAGTTTCATGATTTTATCCTTGAAGATGAAACATTTCTCCTGAGGGTGACCCACAAGCCTATGATACTTGCAATAGTTTGGGTCATCAGTGCTTCCAACTTCATCGGGCCACTTCATCTCTAGTAGATCAATGATCTTTAGTTCGAGAAGTTCATCAAAAATTTTAGGTATGCCAAAATCAAGGAAGGGGTGTTCCCTTTCTTGCATCTCCTTCAAAGTCAACTTCGGATTTTGACATGCTTGAGAAGAAGTCATTTTCACACTTTTCTTCTTACTAACCTTTGTGGTGAACTTCACAGGAGACACGTTGACATTCATGGATTATATATTGTCACTTTTAGGGACAAACTTGCTCCATCTCTGGGGTTCTTGTTTGCCCTTTCCGTTGCAAGGATCATTTATAGTCACAATATTTTTTTCGGCAGACAACGTATTTGTCTCCATATCATGTGCACAGGTAGCTAGCTCTTCAAACATCTTTGGCTTGATTCTTTGTAAGATGTAGATAATTTCTCAGTGCATTCCTTCGATGCACATTTCTATTTCAGATGCTTCACTGAGTCTATATTTGTAGCTTAGGATCGCATTCCTCCATTGATTGATGAAATCAATAACTAGTTCATTCTCCCTTTGACAAGTATTTTTGAGTTCCATCATACTCACCATACGCCTCGTACTATAGAAGTGATTAAGGAACTCATGCTCCAGTTTCTCCCAACTATCTATAGAGTTAGGCTCGAGACTAGCGTACCAATCAAAGGCATTTCCTTTTAAGGAGCGGATGAACTCCTTGATCAGATAGTCTCTGTAGTTCCAACATTGTTACATGTCTCAATAAAGTGTGCAACATATCTTTGTGTTTCCTTTGCCCTCCAATTGTTGAAATTTGAGAGGCTGATAGCCAGGAGGCATCTTGAAGCTATCAATTCTTGCAGTGTATGGCTTGTCATACATAAGGGAAGAATTGGTAGAAACTTCATACTTGTCTTTGATGGTCACTTCGATGAACTTCTTCAGCCGCTCAAGTGGTATCTCCCTTCAATAGAAACTGTATGTTCGTTAGTTGGCCGTGCTTATTTTGCAAGAGTTCAATCTCTTGCTCTTCAAGAGCCTTTCAAGTGCATGGCTATATTCTGTGTCCGTAAATCCATCCATCTTGTCCATCAACTTGTCAATTCGAGAATCCTGATTGTGGACATGCTTGGTCAATCCTTCAATCATCTTCATCAGATTTGCAAGTTGCTCTTCTATAGATGAAGCATCAGTCACCATCGCTTGCATGATTGTTTGTGATTTCAGAGAGTAGCATAGATTGTCGCATAAGTTGATCCTGAATGGGCTCATATCACATGGTATGAGTGGAGAGCATCCATTGCTTAAACCATCATCTCTCTTCATAATAGAGTTCTTGGACACAGAGAGATCAAGTACATCCAGAGACTTCTTAATCCTTTCAGCAATGTTGCTTCCCCCTTTTGAAGATGAAAATCCAAAAACTAGAGTTGATGCGGATGACACTTGGAGTGTTTGTTGTACCAACATGCTTGCCTTGCTTCTCGTAACTGGTCCAAAACATCCAAAGGTAACAATGAGGATGGTTTCCACTTCAATAGAGAACTCAGAGTAAGAAGTCTTGGAGGAATTTGATTTAGAGTTGATATTCTTGGAAGTTATATCGATATTCTTGAACTTTAATGATTGAAAAGTTGAGATGAGAGGTAGATATTGTTCCATTAGACGTGCCAAAATTTGTAGACAATAAAATTTGAGTGATAAAAAATAATAATTAAGATCGAAAATATCATAATAATCATAGTATTTTATTTGAATATATGAGTGTTACAATCTTTATGAACCCTCTGATTCATCTTTTCAAGTATGTAAATTCAAGGGTCGTTGAGCTTGATCTTGAATTTGATGGAATTGATCTTGACTTGTGAATTTGATGAGCTTGATCTTGACTGGTAAATTTGATGAACTTGATCTTGACTTGTACTTGAATTCAATGGCTTTTGGGATTGATCTTGAATCTGGTGGTCTTGATCTTGAATCTATGAACTTGGGTGCTTGAATGCTTGAACTAGTAGCTTATAGAGAAATCTGTGGTGTTTGATCCATGAGCTCTCTCTGGCTTCTTGTTAGAAATCTGGTGCCTTTTTTGAATTATGGAAAACCCCTATTTATAGTTGTAGGATTTGGAGGAGTTGTGGTAAGGACAGGCTTCTTCCGGCCAATCAGATTTGATTGACATGGCGATATTTGATTGGTCAAAATATGGCACTCGTATGCGTGGCACATATTCATTGGTTTTTTATTTCACTAGGCATGATTCATCATTTTGATTTGTGGTATGATCCTATTGGCTCGTTCTCTTGACTTGGCATGCCATGTCATTTGACACGTGGCGCCAAATTGAGCCTCTAGAATAAGATGACATCTTAGGCTTTGCAAAGTGGGTCTGGCTCATCATTTGTAGCCCAAATCAATGGACTAGCCTAATAAAAATTGAACTTTAATTAAATTCATATTTGGTAGACTCAATTAATTAATTCAATTATATTAATCTATAATATTTATTTGGACTAATATATTTTGAATTTAATATAATCTGAATTTTAGATGGATCCAAATTTAATAAAATTCCATTGCGTACAATCTTAATCATTATTCAAATACACGCGTCTTAATTTTAATAAAAACAAATAAAACCTTACTCTGAAAGAAATTTTATCTTTGGAATCTTTTTGAGCTCAAGCCAAAATGATGCATATTTGGATCATAAAATGTCACTTTATGATCACAACTATCAAAATAAAGTGTTAAAACAATACATGAACAAACCCCCGTGTGGTCGTCAAAACAAAAAAGTAATTTATTGAAAAATAAAAGTAATATACATATAAGTAGGAGTGGCTTTCTAAGGATAGTTTTTGCCAAGTAACCTGGCATTTATTTTGGAAAATTTTCAAAAATCTATAGTTCGACACAATACATTGCATTGCATTCATATAGTCATATTTTCAATTTACCTTCTGTAACGACCGAGTCCGTCATTACGGGGGTAGTCCAATCGTGCCAAGTTTTAGAGTTAGAAAACTTCGGGTGTGGGATTTTGAAATTCTGGGCTAGGCTAACCTCGATCAGTTTTAGAGTAAGGTGGAGTCTAGGGAAATCCGAGTAAGGATTGGGTTAGGTGTCTTGGTTTGAGCTAGTTTCCCATGTAGCCAAGACATAAAGGAGTCTGGGGGACTTTTCAAAATTGAATTTGGGTAAGTAGAACTCCCGAAATCGTGTTTGACGTGAAGGGGTTATTTTGGGTCATCAGGGGAAGAAAGTGTGTTGTAAAATGGCCAAATCTGGGAGATTTCTTGAAATTCTGTCCGTGACGAGTGCAATGGTCTGCCGTAGCGACCTCCGCTATAGCGGTGGAAAATACAGCTATAGCGGTGGTCAAGGCGGTCGACGCTGCTTAATACCGCTATAGCGGAAGTCGCCCACTATAGATGGACCATTATAGTGGAGCAGGGACCGCTATAGCGGGCCGATAGGATTTTAATTCAAAAAAATCACCAAACAGTTCAGCTTTCAACAACTCGTTTGGGAGAAGAACTAGGGCGATTTCAGGTGATTTTCCTTCATTCTTCATCATTTTCCTTCCCTAAGGTAAGGTTTCTACTCCCCAATCTTCATACTACTTTTCCTATGCAGCAGAATTGCTAGGTGGGAACTTGGGGAAAGGTTGGAATAACCTAGGAATGGTAGAATCTGGAGAAGGAAGGGGATTCAAAACATGAATGTTCTTGGGTATTGTTAAAAATAAGATATTATGATCATAGGTTGTTAAATTCTCTATTTTTTTCCATAAAAATGATAGAACTAGGGAAATTAACGGTAGGAAAGCCAGGGAAAAGAGTGGAATGATCATGGGTGGCCTGGGGTTTTGGGATTTGGTGTACTCCGGGTAATGTGCAGGCCTTGTTTGTTAATGTACTTGTATGTTATTTTAGACCAAGAACGAGAAAGGAATCTAGAACACGGGAAAGCTTGGGTTGAGTAGAGCTTGGATCATTTTGAGGTAGGTGATGGTTTACGATTCCTATGAATGTTGTATAATTTTGTACTCTTATCTAAGTGTTTGTATGAATTACATTGCTTAGGGAAGTTGTGTAGAATGTCTAAGGGTCATGTTTTGCAGTCTGTGAGTTGAATGGTGTGTTTGCTTGTTGGTTTACAAATTTTTTGTTCATCTATTTGACCGTGGATTATTGAAATTTGGTTGTCTCGGGTACCACGCTTGTTACGGGAATACTAATGGTTTGCTTGGATACCATGCCTGGTACAGGAATACTAACGGTATGCTCGGGTACCACGCCTGGTACGGGTTTATTTTACTGCATCATTGCATTATATTATTGTGGTGCATTAGCTGATATTGGTTCCATGAGTGGACCAGGTTGTTTATTGAAATGTGTTACTTGTTTGGTGGTCCTTGAGTGACCGGGAAATTATGTTATATCATTGAGTCGGTCTTGGATTAGGCCGGGTTGTTCATTGACACTTAGGTGTTGCATGTCTTCCATACTATTTACTTGATATTGTTGTACTGCTTATACACTGTTTATTTGGAAACTGGCTGATGATCCTACCAGTACACAGTGGTGGTGTACTGATACTGCACTTGCTTTTCTTTTGGTGAGTACAAAAAATCTTTCAGCGGCTGAGACGCGACCTCATCTATAGCACCAGCGATTTTGTACTTCAAGGGTGAGCTGCTCGATCAGGCTACCTTGTATCTCTCTTTAGAGTTTCAGCCCACTTGTTTCGGGCTTAAACCTATTTCTGTATTTTATTTTGTGGTTGCATCACCATACTCTAGATATTGGTAGAATTGTTTGGTACATCGACTTTCAGTTCCTAGGAGGGATTTTCCGCAAGATAATGTTAATGATTTGGTTATTTGCTGATTTTGAATTGCTAGTTTACTTTTCATTGCTGGTTTTAGGCTGTTAGTCTAGGAAAAAAGGGTTGAACTTTATCGGTTCGCTAATCTGGGGGTTGGGTGGGTGCCACTCACGATGGTCTAGGTCATGACAAAGATGGTATTAAAGCCCTAGGTTCGTTGATCTCGTCATACCAAACATGTCTAGTAGATTCTTGTGGAATGGTGCAGAGACATCCGTACTTTTCTTCGAGAGGCTATGGGGCATTAGGAAAAAGTGTCTCTTCCTTCTTTCCTTCATGCTATAACTTGATTCCAATTGGTATCTGGTGATACAAATTGGTATCTAACCTCATTCACTCTTATGTCCGCAGATGGTTACTACAAGGAATAACAGAGCAAGGACAATGGGCCCGGTAGTTCATGGCAGAGGTAGGGGTAAGGGCAGGGGACAATCTAGAGCCGCACCCGCCAGGGGTGGAGCTCAAGCTGCTGCTAAAGTTCATGAATCAACCCCTCCCCCACCTCAGGATCATGTTGCAGAAGATGTAGAAGTGGTTGTAGAGGATGAAGAGGCACAAGTGGAGGCGACACCGGTTGGGGGTGCAAGCCTTCCTACTATGACACCGGAAGCCTTTCAGCAGGCTTGGAATATTCTGAATGGGTTGGTTGGTACCGGAGCCATACCCGCGACATTTGTGAATCAGGCCTTGGATACTCAGCCAACTGTTACTATGGTGCCTAGGATGGATGTAGCTTCAGGCACCAATGATTTCTTCAGGCCAATGCTAGGTCCCGTGATGACAGGGAATGAGCACGAGTTGCTGACCAAGTTTCTCAATCTGAAACCTCCGACATTTCAGGGTACAGACAAGGAGGATGCCTATGAGTTCATCCTGGATTTCTATGAGAGGTTGCACAAGTTGGGTATTGTACGTCAACATGGGGTTGAATTTGTCACTTTTCAGCTGCAGGGTGATGCCAAGCAGTGGTGGAGGTCTCATGTTTAGTGTCGATCTTCTATTCTACCTCCACTGACTTGGGAGCAGTTCCACGCTTTGTTTCTAGAAAAGTATGTCCCCCATACTTTGAGGGACAAGAAGAAAGATGAGTTCTTGAACTTGGAGCAGGGAAGTATGTCAGTCTCGGCTTCTGAGGCTAAGTTCCATGCTTTATCTCATTTTTCTACACAGAAGTTGGGTTCCGAGGAGGAACGGGTCCGGTTGTTTGTCAAGGGTCTGAATACTGAACTGCAGGTACTTTCAGTGCACATGACTTCTTCAGGAGAGGGCTTCAATGAGGTAGTTGATTATGTTAAGAAGTTAGAGAGAGTCAAGCAGGTGGGGCAGGCTAAGGCTTTAAACAAGAAGCTCCAGAATGAGGGAAACTATGGTGGTTCATACTCCAAGGGCCAAAATCAGCAGGCTTACTCGGCCCATCCTATTCAGTCAGCTCTGCCAGTTACTATAGGTGGTCGTCAGGGAGCTCAGTCTTCAGCTCCCAGAGGCCAGGGAGCGTCTTATACCTCAGCTAGCAGAACTAAACTTGATCGTTTTTTTTTCCATTGTGGTGATCTGGGCCACTTTAAGAGGGAGTGTCCACATAGGCAGACAAGTAATCAGGGTCAGCAGCAGTCTAGAGCAGTGGTCCCGGTAGGTAGAGGCGGTAATGCTAGGGGTCGTCTATAGGGTGAGCGAGGTAATTTTTAGGGAGGCTGGGGAGAGAGGGGGAACGGCGGTGCAGGCTGGGTGTATCACAGCCATCCTGGGAAGTTGATCAGAGTGATAATCGGGCTCATTTCTATGCTTTTCCAGGGAGGACCGAGGCGGAAGCCTCAGATGCGGTGATCACAGGTACCATTCTTGTCTATGATAAAATGGCTTCGGTATTATTTGACCTAGGTTCTACATATTCTTATGTGTCTGTGAGTTTTGCGTTGGGTCTGGACCTAATATGTGATATCCTTGATTTCCCTATCCATGTTTCTACCCCAGTTGGAGAGTCTGTGATTGTGACTCATGTTTATCGTGATTGTTCTGTGGTGTTTGTAGGGTTGCATACTTGGGTAGACTTGGTAATTCTAGATGTGGCAAATTTTGATATTATCTTGGGTATGACCTGGCTATCTCCTTATCATGCTCTGTTAAATAGTAACACTAAGACTGTGGCTCTAGATATTCCGGGTAAGGATAGACTAGAGTGGGAAGGTGTGTACAGGCCTAAGACAGTTAAGATAATATCATTTGTTTGGGCTAAGAAGCTAGTGGGGAGGGTGTGTCTATCCTTCTTGGCTCATCTCCGGGATGATAGCGTGGAGTCCCCATCTATTGAGTCAGTTCCGGTGGTTTCTGAATTTTTAGAGGTGTTTCCAGCGGAACAGCCTGGTATGCCTCCGGACAGGGATATAGATTTCTATATTGATTTGGAGCCAGGCACTCATCCCATTTCCATTCCTCCGTATTGTATGGCTCCGGCAGAGTTAAGGGAACTTAAGACTCGGCTGCAGGAACTCCTAGATAAGGGATTTATATGTCCCAGTGCTTCGCCTTGGGGTGCTCCAGTTTTATTTGTAAAGAAGAAGGATGGTAGTATGCGGATGTGCATAGATTATAGGTGTGACACCCCGTACACGTATCTAGCTAACCAAGTTAAAAACTTCAGAAAAATCTTAGTTTCAGGGACCACGAGTCGTGGAAGGTTCCATAAGTCGTCAAAGGTTTCACGAGTCGTGGAAGGGACTCGCGATCTCATGACTGCAGACCAGATCCAGTACTGACTTCCACGAGTCACTTCCATTACTCATGGAACTTTCTACGAGTCGTGATGTTGACTCGTGGAACTCCATCAGAGACTAAACATTTTCCTGACTTCCACGACTTGACCCAACGGCTCGTGGAAGCTTCCACGACTCATCCTGTTGACTCATGGAAAGTATTCTGCAACTGACTTCCTAGTCTGAGTCCCACGACTGGATTCCATGACTCGTGGAAAAGTCGATGAGTCGTAGACTCCACTCGGTGACACTGAAGTTGACCAAAATTCCAGCTTCTTTTTAATTAAAACCCAGGGTCATTTTGGTTATTTCTCACCCTATTATGTATTAAGTGAAGTCGTTTTGACTAATTTTAGAAGGGTTTTCGCCCATATTACCCTAAGTTCAACCTAAGATCCTCAATCTCCTCATAAAAGGGGAAATCCCTCTTCAAGCTCAAGTCTCAAAGTCAAGTCTCCAATTCTTTTCCATTGAAGTGGGTAATCTTCATCCAAGGTATGTGGGTCTCTAACAATGGGTTCGTTTCACTCTTGTGCCCAAAATTCCCAAGTCTTAATTTGAATTATGAAGTTATGAAATTAGGGTTTTGATCTAAAATTGGGGAAAGTTTATGAAATCAGTTTCTATATTTAAATTCATGGTCTTCTGTTGATTTCTCATGATTTGATTATGATTCTCTCATTGGTTTTAAAAGCCCAAGCATAAATGTTGATTTCTAGCATGAAACTATGAATTTACATGTTTTCAAGAAAAAGTTGGCATGATTAGACATCGTGGCCTTTATGTACTTATGAAATTTCATGACAAAATCTCTAAGTATGAATTTAGCAAGAAAAGTATATTTTGAATTATGGTCTTGCAAAGGTTTAAGATTTATGACTTTTGAATTGCATGACATTAGATATGTCCTTATGCTTTTCCAATAGTTTTGGACATCAGATATGTCCCTATGTTTCAAGAAAGGTTTGGCATCTAGATATGTCAACCTAAGCTAAGTGAATTGCATGGTATCAGATATACTCTTATGCTTTTCAAACAGATTTGGCATCAGATATTCCCAAGTATTATATGAGCTATATGTATATGTTTTGGGAGTAGTATTAGCACCAAGTTGGACAGGGTGAGAGTACCCGAAAAGGTCCCAAAACTACGTGCCCTCGTAAGTCTTAAGTCCCCTCTGTTGGGCATCAATTTTAGTGATCACGCCAAAGTAATGCCTCTATATCCTGGCAAGGTATATTGGGTCCTTTTGATGGGGCGGATACATCATATTCCATGTAGCTCATATGGTCTATGTCAGTTAGAGAACCTCCCACATAATCAGTTTATGATTAAAGTTGCATTTGACTCCAAATCAGATTTCAAAATTATTACTTATGTTTATGATTCGGCTTATGATATTTTAGAGTCATTGCATTCAGTTATCCTTTAAAAGCATGTTTTCAGTTATTCAAGCATACTTAGCATATTTTCACTATGTTCATGCATTGCTCGCATACTTAGTACTGACGCATATTGCGCTGCATCCTTTTATGATGCAGACTCAGGTGTTCCTTCTCAGGCTCGTGGCTAGAGATCCGGCCACTCCTATTTTTTCTTTTGGTGAGTCCTCATGGTCCGAGGGCTAGGCTCCCCTTCTGTTTATGTTTCCTTCTTTATTTTTAGATGTTCGAGTTAGTTAGGAGTGTTGTCCCAACAACTCTCTATGAGATGATTTCTGAGTTGTATTTCCTATTCGACTCTATATTTATGATATGTCTTCAGTTTTGGATTTACGTCAATGTTTCCGCTATGTCTTATTTCTTTGTTATGCTTGAGTGCAATGACCAAGGTTTAGCTTGGGATCCTCATGGTCCCGAGTCTCGTGTTACATCTAGGGGGTAACCTCGGGGCATGACAAACTTGGTATCAGAGCCTCAGGTTCAAGAGTCATAGGATGTTTGAAAGCTTCATCGAGTAGGGTCTTTTTAATGTGTATGAAGCGCTCCACACATATGAAAATGAAGCTATGAGGTGTTTTAGAAAAACTTCACTTCTTTCATGATCATATCGTGCGATAGAGCTTAAGTGTAATATTCCTCTAATTCTTATCTTATGCGTTTCAGATTATGCCTCCTCAACGTGCTATGCCTCCTCGAGTCGCTCAAAATACCGCTCTTCAAGTTCTGGTTCCCGATGTCACGAATGATGAGTTTAGGAATGCTATTCACCTATTGGCTCAGACTTTGGCAAATCAACAGGCTCTTTCCCCTACTCATCCTCAAGGTGGGTTAGCAACCTGAGTTCGTGACTTCATCCGTATGAACCCGCCGGAGTTTTGGGGTTCGAAAGTGGGAGAGGATCCACTTAACTTTGTTGATGAAGTAAAGAAAATCTTTGAGGTTATGCAAGTAGCGGGTGTTGATTGTGTGGAGCTTCCATCTTATCAACTGAAGGATGTGGCTCATATTTGGTTCACGCTATGGAAGGAGGCTAGAGTGAGGGATGCGATCCCCATGACTTGGGAGTGTTTTGAGAGATCCTTTCTTTTTAGGTTCTTTCCCCATGAGTTGAGGCAAGCAAAGGTGGAAGAATTTGTGAACTTGAGACAAGGTTCAATGTCGGTGCAAGAGTATAGTTTGAAGTTCACTCTATTGTCTAGGTATTCTCCTTCCATGATAGTGGACCCGCATGATCAGATGAGCAAATTCATCTATTGTGTTTCAGATATGGTGAAGAAGGAGTGTAGGTCTACTTTATTGTTGAGTGACATGAACATCTCTCATCTCATGACTCATGCCCATCAGATTGAGGGTGATAAGCTTAAGGAGATGGCTAGGGAGAAAAAGAGGGGTAGCTCTGAAGGATCAGGTTTTTGTCATCACAGGTCCGGAGGTGGATATCGCTCTTCCTTCAAAAGAAGTCATTAGGTCTAGTTCACTCTTCTGCCAGTGCTCCTACCCAGGCTCAGAATCCTCGTCATGATCAGGGTGGTAGGGGATTTGGTTCCTATTCTCAGTCTGAAGGTAGTGTTACTAAGGGATCTTCCTACCCATCTTGTATTAAGTGAGGGAAGACTCACCCCGGTGAGTGTTTGGCTGGTAGAGAGTGTTGTTTTTGGTGTGGTCAGACCGGACACCATGTTAGTGATTGCCCTTCAGCTAAGAATGGGCAGGGAGGTGGTAGGGCTCAGTCTACCCCAGCAGCTTCAGGTGGTAGACCAGCCCCATAGGGCGCAACTTCTAGTTTTGGTGGTCAGCGCCAGAACCGTCTTTATTCTATGTCCTCCCGTCAGGATCAGGAGAGTTCACCAGATGTGGTTACCGATATGTTAAAAGTCTTCTCTCTTGATGTGTATGCCTTGTTGGATCCTGGTGCATCCTTATCTTTTGTAACCCCTTATGTGTCTTGTAAGTTCGAGATACGTCCTGATTTGCTTTTACAACACTTTCATATTTCTACTCATGTTGGTGAGTCAGTCCTAGCCGAAAGATTCTACCGAAATTGCCGTATCTCAGTCCTTCATAGAGTCACTTCAGTGGATTTATTAGAGTTGGAGATGACTGACTTTGATATTATCCTTGGTATGGATTGGTTGTATGCATGTTATGCCTCAGTTGATTATCGCACTCGTGTGGTTAGTTTCAAGGTTCCTAATGAACCTGTCCTAGAATGGCAAGGTAGTCCCTCTCCTTCGAAGGGTTGTTTCATATCTTATCTTAAGGCTAGGAAGATGATTTCTAAGGGTTATGTCTATCATATAGTTTGGGTTATGGACACAGAGTCCGAGACCCTAACTATTAAGTTTGTTCCTGTTGTGAATGAATTCCTAGAAGTGTTCCCCGATGATTTGCCCGGAATCCCTCCCGAGCGGGAAATTGACTTTGGGATAGATCTTCTTCCGGATACGAATCCAATCTTTATTCCTCCCTATAGAATGGCCCAGCTGAACTTAAAGAGTTGAAATATCAGTTGAAAGACTTGCTTGATAAGGGTTTCATCAGGCCTAGTATTTCTCCTTAGGGTGCCCCATTTTTGTTTGTTCGGAAGAAGGATGGATCTCTTAGAATGTGTATTGATTACCGTCAATTAAACAAGGTCACAATCAAGAATAAGTATCCAATTCCTAGGATTTATGATTTGTTCGATCAGCTTCAGGGTATGAGGTTCTTCTCCAAAATCGACCTTAGATCCGGTTATCATCAGCTTCGGGTTCGAGAATGTGATATCCCGAAGACAGCGTTCCAGACTCGGTATGGTCATTATGAGTTTGTTGTTATGTCTTTTGGTCTAACGAATGCTCCTACAGCTTTTATGGATTTGATGAACCATGTGTTCAAACAGTATTTGGATATGTTTGTGATTGATTTCATTGATGATATCCTCATCTACTCTCAGAGTAAGGAGGAGCATGCGGATCACTTGAGAGTTGTGTTGCAAACTCTCAAGGATAGACAGTTGTTTGCTAATTTTAGCAAGTGCGTGTTTTGAATGCAGTTTGTTACTTTTCTGGGTCACATTGTTACTAGTGATGGTATTCAGGTTGATTCTCAAAAGATTGAGGCAGTAAAGAACTGGCCTAGACCCACTTCTCCATCTAATATTAGAAGTTTCTTGGGTTTGGCTGATTACTATAGGAGGTTTGCGGAAGGGTTTTCTTCCCTTGATTCCCCATTGACTCGATTGACTCAGAAAAAGGTTAACTTCCAGTGATCCGACTCTTGTGAAAAGAGTTTTCAGGAATTAAAGACTCGATTGACTACAACCCCAGTGTTAGCTTTACCCGAGGGCTTAGATGATTTTGTTGTGTATTGTGATGCTTCTCGATTTGGTTTGGGTTGTGTATTGATGCAGAATGGTAAAGTGATTGCTTATTCTTCTAGACCGCTTAAGACTCATGAGATGAACTATCCCACTCATGATCTTGAGCTAGCGACCGTAATTTTTGCTTTGAATATTTGGAGATACTACTTTTATGGTGTGCATGTGGATGTTTTCACTGATCAGAAGATTCTTTAATATGTGTTCACTCAGAAGGAGTTGAATTTGAGACAAAGGAGATGGCTTGAACTCCTTAAGGATTATGATATGAGTGTGCTTTACCATTCGGGTAAGGCCAACGTTGTGGCGGATGCTTTGAGCAGGTTGTCCATGGGAAGTGTAGCTTCCATTGAAGATGGAAAGAAGGAATTGGCTAAAGAAGTTCATAGGCTCACTCGGTTTGGAGTTTGCATGATGGACTCGACCGAAGATGGTGTGATTGTGAGTAATGGTGCTGAATCATCCTTGGTGGCTGAAGTGAAATCCAAGCAAGACCAAGATCCCGTTCTACTTCAGCTTAGAGGTGCAGTTCATCAGCAAAGGGTTGAGGTTTTCTCCCAAGGGGGAGATGGTGTGCTTCGTTATTAGGGTCGCTTGTGTGTGCCAGATGTTGATGGGTTGAGACAGTAGATTTTGTTCAAGGCTCATACTTCTAGATACTCCATTCATCCGGGTGCCACTAAGATGTATAAAGAAGGACATAGCTGGGTTTGTGGCTAAGTGTCCCAACTGTCAAGAGGTAAAGGTGGAACATCAAACAATAGGTGGTATGCTTCAGGATATTGACCTTCCCACTTGGAAATGGGAAGCAATCAATATGGACTTTATTATGGGTTTGCCTCGTACTCGAAGGCAACATGATTCTATTTGGGTGATTGTCGACAGGATGACCAAGTCATCCCATTTCTTGGCTGTTAAGACTACGGATACCGCTGATGATTATGCCAGACTGTACATTTGGGAAATAGTCTGATTGCATGATGTTCCTTTGTCTATCATTTTGGATAGAGGTCCTCAGTTTACATCTTAGTTTTGGAATTCGTTTCAGAAAGGTCTTGGTACTAAGTTTAAACTTAGTACATCTTTTCACCCTCAGACGGATGTCAAGGCTGAGCGTACTATTCAGACTTTGGAGGATATGTTGAGGGCTTGTATTATTGACTTCAAAGTAAATTGGGATGATCACTTACCGGTTATCGAGTTTGCCTACAACAATAGCTTTCACTCTAGTATCCAGATGGCTCCGTATGAGCACTTTATGGTCGGAGGTGTAGATCTCCTATTGGTTGGCTCGAGGTTGGTGAGGCAGCCTTGATTGGTCCAAATTCTATGCATGAGACTATGGAGAAGGTTCAGCTTATTTGGGAAAGGTTGAAAACCGCTCAAAGTCGACATAAATCTTATGCGTATGTGAGGAGAAGGGTGTTAGAATTTGAAGTTGATGATTGGGTTTTCCTTAAGGTGTCACCCATGAGGGGTGTAATGAGGTTTGGAAAGAAAGGAAAACTTAGTCCCCATTTTGTAGGTCCTTATCGGATTTCGAGGAGAGTTGGTAGTGTTGCTTATGGTTGGAGTTGCCAACAGAGTTGGAAGCAGTTCATCCAGTTTTCCATGTTTCCTTTTTGAAGAAGTGTGTTGGTGATCCGAGCTTGATTGTTCCTTTGGAAGATGTAGGTGTGAAGGATAGTCTCACTTATGAGGAGGTTCCCGTGGAGATCCTTGATCGTCAGGTTCGTAGGTTGTGAAAGGAAGAAATCGCTTCGGTAAAAGTCCTTTGGAGGAATCAACTTGTTGAAGGTGCTACTTGGGAAGCAGAAGAGGCCATGAAGGCCAAATATCCTCATATCTTTCCAGAAGACTCAGTTCCAGCTTGAGATACTAGTTTCCTCCTTAGTATCACTCCAATTCTATTCCACCAGTTTATCTCATGATCCTAGCATTCATACATGTTTTACGAAGTTAGTCTATCATGTTTTCAAGTTGAAAAGTTTGGTTTTATGATTACCCCATTGATTTCTATATTTTGATGTTTGGTTGGGCTATTTTCCCCTCAGTTTCCCTTGTCTAGCCTTCATTCGAGGACGAATGATCCCAAGGGGGGGATATTGTGACACCCCGTACACGTATCCAGCTAACCAAGTTAAAAACTTCAGAAAAGTCCATGTTTCAGGGACCACGAGTCAAGTCCACGAGTCGTGGAAGGTTCCATGAGTCGTTGAAGGGACTCGTGATCCCAGCCCTGCAGAACAGATCCAGTATTGACTTCCACGAGTCACTTCCATGACTCGTGGAACTTTCTACGAGTCGTGTTGTTGACTCGTGGAACTCCATCAGAGACCAAACATTTTCCTGATTTCCACGACTCGACCCTACGGCTCGTGAAAGCTTCAACGAGTCATCTTGTTGACTCTTGGAAAGTCTTCTGCAGACTGACTTCTTAGTATGTGTCTTACGACTAGATTCCATGACTCGTGGAAAAGTCTAAGAGTCGTATACTCTACTTGTGGACACTGAAGTTGACCAAAATTCCAGCTTCTTCTTAATTAAAACCCAGGGTCATTTTGGTCATTTTTCACCCTATTATGTATTAAGTGAAGTCATTTTGATTACTTTTAGAAGGGTTTTCACCCATATTACCCTAAGTTCATCCTAAGATCCTCAATCTCCTCCCAAAAAGGGAAATCCCTCTTCAAGCTCAAGTCTCCAAGCTCCAAGTCAAGTCTCCAATTCTTTTCCATTCAAGTGGGTAATCTTCATCCAAGGTATGTGAGTCTCTAACAATGCGTTCCTTTCACCCTTGTACCCAAAATCCCCAAGTCTTAATTTGAATTATGAAGTTATGAAATTAGGGTTTTGATCTTAAATTAGGGAGAGTTTATGAAATCAGTTTCTATGTTTAAATTCATGGTTTTCTGTTGATTACTCATGATTTGGTTATGATTCTCTCATAGGTTTTAAAAGCCCAAGCATAAATGTTGATTTCTAGCATGAAACTATGAATTTACATATTTTCAAGAGAAAGTTGGCATGATTAGACATCGTGGCCTTTATGTACTTATGAAATTGCATGACAAATTCTCTAAGTATGAATTTTGCAAGAAAAGTATATTCTGAATTATGATCTTGCAAAGCTTTAACATTCATGACTTTTGAATTGCATGACATTAGATATGTCCTTATGCTATTCCAATAGTTTTGGACATCAGATATGTCCCTATGTTTCAAGAAAGGTTTGGCATCTAGATATGTCCACCTAAGTTAAGTGAATTGCATGGTATCAGATATACTCTTATGTTTTTCAAACAGATTTTGCATCAGATATGCCCAAGTATTTTATGAGCTATATGTATATGTTTTGGGAGTAGTATTAGCACCAAGTTGGACAGGGTGAGAGTACCCGAAAAGGTCCCAAAACTACGTGCCTCCGTAGGTCTTAAGTCCCCTCTGTTGGGCATCAGTTTTAGTGATCACGCCAAAGTAATGCCTCTATATCCTGGTAAGGTATATTGGGTCCTTTCGATGTGGCGGATACATCAGATTCCATGTAGCTCACATGGTCTATGTCTGTTAGAGAACCTCCCACAGAATCAGTTTATGATTAAAGTTGCATTTGACTCTAAATCATATTTCAGAGTTATTACTTATGTTTATGCTTCGTCTTATGATATTTTTAGAGTCATTGCATTCAGTTATCCTTTAAAAGCATGATTTCAAATATTCAAGCATACTTAGCATATTTTCACTATATTCATTCATTGCTCGCATACTTAGTACATTCCATAGTACTGACGCATATTGTGCTGCATCCTTTTATGATGCAGACTCAGGTGTTCCTTCATTGACTCGTGGCTAGATATCCAACCACTCCTATTTTAGCTTTTGGTGAGTCCTCATGTTCCGAGGGCTAGGCTCCCCTTCAGTTTATGTTTACTTCTTTATTTTCAGATGTTTGAGTTAGTTGGGGGTATTGTCCCAACAACTCTCTATAATAGTATTAGAGGCTTTTCAGACATAGACCTTATGAGATGATTTCTGAGTTGTATTTCCTATTCGACTCTATATTTATGATATGTCTTCCAGTGTTGGATTTACGTCAATGTTTCTGTTATGTCTTATTTCTTTGTTATGCTTGAAAATGGTATGACAAAGGGTTAGCTTAGGATCCTCGTGGTCTCGGTTATCGTGTTACGTCTAGGGGTAACCTCGGGGCGTGACAAAATTTCTATTAGAGCCTCAGGTTCAAGAGTCCTAGGATGTTTGAGAGCCGCATCGAGTAGAGTCTTTTTCATGTGTGTGAAGCGTGCCATGCATATGAAAAGGAAGCTATGAGGTGCCTTAGAAAAAGTTCACTTCTTTCATGATCAGATCATGCGATAGAGCTTAAGTCTAATATTCCTCTAATTCTTATCTTTTGCGTTTCATATTATGCCTCCTCGATGTGCTATGCCTCCTCAAGCCGCTCGGAATGCCAATCCTCAAGTTCCGCTTACTGATGTCACGAATGATGAGTTTAGGAATGTTATTCACCTATTGGCTCAGACTTTGGCAAATCAACAAGCTCCTGCCCCCGCTCATCCTCAAGGTGAGGTAGCAGCCTGAGTTCGTGACTTCATCTGTATGAACTCGCCGGAGTATTGGGGTTCAAAAGTGGGAGAGGATCCACTTAACTTTGTTGATGAAGTGAAGAAAATCTTTGAGGTTATGCAACTAGCGGGTGTTGATTGTGTGGAGCTTGCATCCTATCAACTCAAGGATATGACTCATATTTGGTTCATGCAATGGAAGGAGGCTAGAGTGAGGGATGCGATCCCCACGACTTGGGAATGTTTTGAGAGAGCCTTTCTTGATAGATTCTTTCCCCGTGAGTTGAGGCAAGCAAAGGTGGAAGAATTTATGAACCTGAGACAAGGTTCGATATCGGTGCAAGAGTATAGTTTGAAGTTCACTGAGTTGTCTAGGTATGCTCCCTTTTTGGAGACACTACCTTTACGGTGTCAAGTGTGAGGTATTCACAGATCATCGTAGTCTGCAACACATATTCACTCAAAAGGATTTGAATTTAAGGCAGAGAAGGTGGATGGAGCTATTGAAGGACTATGATGTGACCATTCAATACCATCTGGGTAAGGCCAATATGGTGGAAGATGCATTAAGCCAGAAAATAGTTAGCATGGGTAGCTTGGCTTATTTGGGGGTGTCTAAACGACCACTAGCTAAGGAAATTCGGGCTTTGGAGGCTAAGTTCATACACTTGGGTGTTTCAGATCAAGGTGGGTTATTGGCCAGCATTGAGGTCAAATCCACCTTCATAGAGAAAATAAAGGCCAAACAGTTTTAGGATTCAAAACTGAGTAAGCTATGAGGTAAAGTAATAGCCGGGGAGTCTAGAGACGTTATGTTAGACTCTGGTGGAGTGTTACATTTCAGGGAGAGGATTTGTGTCCCTCGGGTGGATGATATGACTCAAAAAATCTTGGCAGAAGCTCATGGTTCACTATACTCAATTCATCCGGGTGTGACTAAAATGTACAGGAACTTGAGGCAGCGTGACTGGTGGCCCGGGATGAAAGGGGACATAGTTGATTTTGTGTCCAAAGGTCAAAACTGCTAGCAGGTAAAATATGAACATCATAGAAGTGCAGGACTGCTTCAGAGAATGCCAATTCCATAGAGGAAGTGGGAAAGGATAGTCATGGATTTCGTGGTGGGTCTTCCCAAGACACTGGGGAAGTATGACTCAATTTGGGTCACTGTTGACAAGCTGACCAAGTCCGCTCATTTTATTCTGGTCAGGGTAGATTACAATTCACAACAATTGGCTAAGATCTACGTGAAAGAGATTGTGAGATTACATGGGGTGCCACTATACATTATTTCAGACAGGGGTATGCAATTTACTTACAAGTTTTGTGGCAAGCTACATAAGAGTTAGGTACACAACTCACTTTTAGCACAACCTTCAATCCTCAGACTGATGGTCAGTCGGAGAGGTTGATCCAGGTATTGGAGGACATTCTTAGAGCATGTGTGATGGACTTTGGGGGCCATTGGGACCAGTTCCTACCGTTGTGTGAATTCTCGTACCACAATAGTTACCACTCCAGTATTGACATGGCACCGTTCGAGGCATTGTATGGGAGGAACTGCAGATCACCAGTTGGGTGGTTTGAGGAAGGCGATGTAAAGCCTCTGGACATGGACTTAGTAAAGGAAGCACAGGAAAAGGTAAGGGGCATTCAGACCAAGTTGCTAGCTGCCCAAAGCAGGCAGAAGGAGTATACAGATCACAAGGTCCGGGACATAGAATTTCAGGTCGGTGAATAGGTATTGTTGAAAGTGTCACCAATGAAGGGAGTTATGCTGTTTTTTAAGAAGGGCAAGCTTATCCCTCGGTTCATCGGTCTGTTTGAGGTTCTTGAAATTATGGGGCTAGTGGCTTACAAGTTAGCACTACCACCTAGGTTATCGGGTGTCCATCCAATATTCCATGTATCCATGCTTAAGAGATACCATGGGGATGGGGATTACATCATCAAGTGAGATGAGGTACTTTATTATAAGGATCTTTGTTATGAAGAGAAACCAATTTTAATTCTTGCTCGGGATGTCCCGAGGTTAAGGACAAAAGTGATTGACATGGTAAGGGTCCAATGGAAGCATCATCCGGTTGAGGAAGCCACCTGGGAAACCGAGAAGAACATGCGGGACAAGTACCCTCAATTGTTTGAGGATTCAGGTACTACACTTACTTTTTTTTATTTTTGTAATTTCGGGTTTGATAGTTTGGGGACGAACGATGGGAAATTGGTATCTGTTGTAATGACTGGGTCCGTCGTTATGGGTAGTCCAATCGTGCCAAGTTTTAGAGTTAGAAAACTCTGGGTGTGGGAGTTTGAAATTTTGGGCTAGGCTAGGCTCGGTCGGTTTTGGAGCAAGGTGGAGTCTAGGGAAATCCGGCTAACGATTGGGTTAGGTGTCTTGGTTTGAGCTAGTTTCCCTCATAGACAAGACATAAAGGAGTCTGGGGGACTTTTTGGAATCGAATTTGGGTAAGTAGAACTCCCGGATTCGCGTTTGACGTGAAGGGGTTATTTTGGGTCATCGAGGGAAGCAAGTGTGTTGTAAAATGGCAAAATCTGGGAGATTTCTGGACATTCTATCCATGACAAGCACAACGGTCTACCGTAGTGACCTCCGCTATAGCGATGGAAAATACCGCTATAGAGGTGGTCAAGGCGGTCAACGCCGCTTACGATCGCTATAGCGGGACCGCTATAGTAGAGCGGGACCACTATAGTGGGCCGATGGGATTTTAATGCAGAAAATTCCCCAAAACAGTTCAGTTTTCTACAACTCGCTTAGGAGAAGAACTAGGGCGATTTCAGGCGGTTTTCCTCCGTTCTTCGTCATTTTTCTTCCCTAAGGTAAGGTTTCTACTCCCCAATCTTCATACTACTTTTCCTATGTGGTAGAATTGCTAGGAGGGAACATGGGGGAAGGTTGGAATAACCTAGGAATGGTAGAATCCGGGGAAGGAAGGGGATTCAAAACATGAATGTTCTTGGGTATTGTTAAAAATAAGATATTATGATCATAGGTTGTTAAATTCTCTATTTTTATCCGTAAAAATGATAGAAATAGGGAAATTAACGGTGGAAAAGCCTGGGAAAGGGTGGAATGATCATGGGTGGCCTGGGGTTTTTGGATTTGGTGTAATCTGGTTAATGTGCAGGCCTTGTTTGTTAATTTCATGTACTTGTATGTTATTTTAGACCAAGAACGAGAAAGTAATTCGGAACACGGGAAACCTCAGATTGAGTAGAGCTTGGATCATTTAGAGGTAGGTGATGATTTACGATTCCTGTTAATGTTTTATAATTTTGTACTCTTATATAACTGTTTGTATGAATTACATTGCTTAGGGACGTTGTGTAGAATGTCTAAGGGTCCTGTTTTACAGTCTGTGAGTTGAACGGTGTGTTTGCTTGTTGGTTTACAAGTTGTTTGTTCATCTATTTGACTGTGGATTGTTGACATTCGGTTTGCTTGGGTACCACGCCTGGTACGGGAATACTAACGGTTGGATCGGGTATCACGCCAGGTACGGGAATACTAACGGTTTGCACGGGTACCACGCCTGGTACAGGAATACTAATGGTTGGCTCGGGTACCACGCCTGGTATGGGTTTATTTTACTGCATCATTGCATTATATTATTGTGTTGCATTAACTGATATTGGTTCTGTGAGTGGACCGGGTTGTTTATTGAAATGTGTTACTTGTTTGGTGGTCCTTGAGTGACCGGGAAATTCTTTTATATCATTGAGTCAGTCTTGGATTAGGCCGGGTTGTTCATTGACACTTAGGTGTTGTCTAGAGAGGATCCCGGGGTGGGTCTGGGCTAGACGAAAAGGTATGGGTTATGGCCATGTGATGGTGGTTTAGAGTATAGGAGGTGGATTTCATGCGGGAACAAGCTAAGTAGAGACTTTTAGTTCAGGTGTGCCTGTTAACATTGTTGCATGTCTTCCATACTATTTACTTGATATTGTTGTACTGCTTATACACCATTTATTTGGAAACTGACTGATTATCCTACCAGTACAAAGTGGTGGTGTACTGATACTACACTTGCTTTTCTTTTGGTGAGTACAAGAAATGTTTCAGCGGCTGAGACGCGACCTCATCTATAGCACCAGCGATTTCGGACTGCAAGAGTGAGCTGCTCGATCAGGCTACCTTGGATCTATCTTTAGAGTTTCAGCCCACTTATTTCGGGCTTAAAACTATTTCCGTATTTTCTTTTGGGGTTATATCCCGGTACTCTAGATGTTGGTAGAATTATTTGGGACTTTCAGTTCCTAGGACGGATTTTCCGCAGGATAATGTTAATGATTTGGTTATTTGCTGATTTCGAATTGCTAGTTTACTTTCCGTTGCTGGTTTTAGGCTGTTAGTCTAGGCAAAAAGGGTTGAACTCTATCAGTTCGCTCATCCGGGGGTTGGGTGGGTGCCACTCACGACGGTCTGGGTCGTGACACCTTCACATAATTAGATTTTTTCTGCAGTAGTGTTTATACATTCGGTATATAATATTTATATATTTACTATAAATAATGTATCAATTTTATATAAAAGTGTATAATAATATATAACAAGTATTCATACACACTTTTAGACCAAATTATATAAATTTACACAAAAATTGGGTTCATCTCCTATAACTTTAACTTGTGAAATTTCATCTCAAATGGGTCAAAAACATTATAAATAATTCAAATATTCACATAATTGTTTCAAATTTTAACTACAATTTCAAAATGACATCTCAACGAACGTCAATTTATCAATTTACTAAATATGTCAACAAATCACAAAATTCATTTGAGAGTTTAAGTCACCAAATAATATATTGGATAGAAGACGAAATAATCAATACAAGAATTAGTAGCACATGAGTGGAAAAAGGCTTTTTCAGTTTTGGCCCGTTGGCCTAAATTAATGACAGATTCACCCAAATTATATAAACTTATATGTATACTATTTATCGATAGCCCATGCAAGCACGATGTCAATATATGTTACTTTTTCTGTCTTAATTTATGTCGCACAGATAAAGTTGGAGAGTATGATTTTTAAATATTTTAAGTTGTAAATTATTGTAGTTTATAGTACTTTTTACAAATTTGTTAGATAATATATGTTACTTTCTCTGTCTCAATTTGTGTGGCACTGATAGAATTTGGAAAACTAAATTTTTTATATAGTTATTAGATATTTTAAATTATTAATTATTGTGGTTTATAGTATGTTTTACATAATTTTCAAATAAGATATATTACTCCCTCTGCTCCAATTTATGTAGCGTTGATAGAATTTTGAGAATCAATCAAATTTTTTATGTCTTTTAACTATTATAAGTTAATTATCATGATTTATAGTATTTTTTACATCATTTTCATGTTACTTCCTCTGTTCCAATTTATGTGACACCGATAAGTTTTGAGAGTTAATTAAAAAATTTATATATATTTTAAATATCTTAAGTTATAAATATTTTAAGTTGTTAATTATTGTAATTTATAGTATTTTTTTGTGATTTTTATATAATATATATTATTTTCTGTGTCTAAATTTATATTACACAAAATTTGTATACCCAACAGAATTTCTTAATGGTTTTACGTACTTAAATTGTTAATTATTGTGATTTATAGTACTATTTTCGTAATTTTTATTTATAGTATTTTTTTCTGTAATTTTCCTTTGTTCCAATTTGCGTGTCACATATAGAATCTCCAGAGTCAATCAATTTTTTTACATATTTAAAAAATATTTTAACAGTTAATCATTTCAATTCATAGTACTTTCTATATAATATTTAAATATGTAATTAAAATATTTGAAGTTGTTAATTATTGTGATTTATAATACCTTTTATGTGATTAACAAAAAATGAAATTTTTTATTTTCAAATTTCAATATCTTAAATCAGTTTTGTCCAATTTAATTCGTAATAGACCTTATTTTGTTTTTTTACAATGGTTTACATGTTTTTTAATTGTAAAACCACAAAAGTTTACAGATAGTACCCGCGGCTTTAAAAGAAAACAAAGAACAGAGGCTTAAAGTAAAATATTAGTAGTAATTTTTTTAAAGTAAAAGTGTGAAATGGTCAATTCATGTTCTGACCCTAAGCTCCTCATTCCCTTTTCTACATATTAGTAATACATGTTACTTCAATTTCATTATGATATTAAAAAGTTCTATAAGTTATTCTTTCACATATTAGGATATTAGTTTTATAAATTAATTAATCCTCAAAATAGTTCTTGCTAATCAACAACCCGTTGAATTATTCTCCTAAAAGAAAAAATATCAAGCTTTAATAGCTTCCTTATAAGTTATATGCTCGTTGAAATGGAAATTTTGTGGAATGTCATTTTGAATGTTATTCGGCTATCGAAAGAAAATCAATTATCTATGTTAAGTTATTCAAGATCGGATTTAGGTTTGTAAAGGCTATTTCTTTCTTTTTTGGTATGATTACTTAAGATTTGAAATTTTTCTGTCTAGCATACCATAGAAAAGTCGATTTTTAAATATCTCTAAATTGTTGTGGTATAATTCTTGTTATAACTCATATCCAGTGATGATGGTTTCATGTTAAGTTGGTGTGTAACAACATCTTCCGTCGTTACGCTGAATTAAGGCATAACTAAAAGTCCCTAGGTGAGAATTGAAAGTCTCGGCCTAGGGTTAGCTCAGACTAAAATATAGTATTTTGTGCCTTAGGTATATTCGGCGCTTCGTATGTCACCGTGTAGTAGTGTAGTGTCTATTTTTTGATAGCTAACTGCCGTAGGATCTCGTAAGATGTTTTGGGACTAGAATCAGAGTCATAGAACTCCGGATATAATAGTTGTCGCGTTCTAAAATAATTTGTGGTGTTTATGAAATAAGGTGTGTTGCAAAATAGAGGTCTGGGAGCGAGAATACCGTATTCCGAAAATTGTCTCTTGTAGCAACATAGGTCACCTCATCGCGATAGTTGATAATGCTCAAACGTACTTTCCAAAGTGGAGGTACCAGCGATCGTTAAGCAAAATACATTTATATTTCCGACAGGAGTCGGGATCGATCCCACAAAGAATAATGTAATCGCGATTGAGCTAACAAAGAATCCAAGCAACTTATTGGATTTCAAAGAGCAAAAAGGAAAGATAATGATAGGGGAGTTTTAAACTAAAAACAAAAGATAAAAGAAAATCAAATAAAGAATAGATATGATCAATGTCTTTCATCTTGCTTTCACCAAGCAAGGACAACAAGGGAGAATTGAGAATGAGAATTAAATTCACAAGACTTGCACCCAATTAATACATGGGTAGTCTTGGCTAAAGGTGTACTCAACCGTCTTTCAACCAATGAAGCAACTATCCTCATGGGTTCTCTCGAATCACCACGAGTGAGCAATAACCAACAAATTAACTTGGATAAGTTGGGCTATTTCTAACTCCAACTCTTGGATGGGAGTTTCCAGCAACCAAACTATCTCTAGTCTTGATCTAGAGTAGAAACCCTAAATCTCCACTACTAAACCTTTCCGAATTGAGGAACTCCTCTTTCAAGCAAGAACACAATTAGTATGCTAAGTCAATATTTGCAACCATCAACTATAAGATTAAAGCATGGAATATTCAAAAGACTCACATAATTAATCAAGAGAAAGCACAAAATAAAAATTAAATACCCAAATTTAGTACTAACTCTAATACAAAACCCAAATCTCAAGTCAACAATTTCACCTATAAATTAGCAATTAAGAACAAGAGTTGAAGAATGGAAACAAAAGATTTTACAATAAAGATCATCCAAATCTTCACTCCTATGGTGTAAGAAGATGAACTTGCTCTCCAAGAGTTATGAAATTTGCCAAAGATGCTTCCCAAAATGACTGAGAAGTGTTTTATGTGGATTGGGGTTTCTAAAAATGGAAATTTCTTAATCTACCCCACAGCTGATACTTTCTTCTTCGCCTTCGCGGAAGGTTCATCGCATACGCAAACTGTCTTCGTCTGGTTGATCTTTGCGTACATAGTCTGTTCAGTGCGTTTGTGGAGCTCTTCTTTCAGTGACCATCGCGTACATGTGTGGGACACTGCGTACGCACATGCAAATTTTGCTGCCAGTTAATTGCTTCTTCGATTAGCTTCCTTTTGACTTGTTTTCATCTGAATTTTTTCCAAACACTTCTAAAATAGAAGAACCTGTAAAATAGAAGTAATTCGTGTCAATTGCACTATTTATCCACTTTATACTAGCAGAAGCATAAGATTAAAAGCTAAATAAGTAGGTAGAATACGAACTTATGAAGCCCCCAAACTTGAATTACTGCTTTTCCTCAAGCAACTCAAAACTTTGATTCAAAGGACACAACACACAAGTGAAATGATAATACCATAAGCCAAGGAAACTTCATTCTAACCACCAAGCATGACTTCGGTTGGTACTAATGATTAGTCAATCCCATGATAACTTAATCTAAGCATTCCCCTCTATTCAAAATACAATTCAAGGATGCAATGGAAAAACAAGAACAACCAAGTGACAACAACCAATCTTCAAGAAGTGAATCAAACCACTAGTTTACCAAAATGTGCTCATTTGACTCATTTTTTGAATTTATCAACATCAACTACTATCTTAATTCGCATGCTCTCACAAGAGCGAATGTCCCAAAACACACTGTGCACAAAAATGACACAATGGACAAATTCACAAACATTCATACTCACAAAGAATTTCAAGTACCAACAAGTATCAAACCATAAGCTTTCCCTTATTTTCATCCGCCACTGGCTCAAAAATAATCGATCGGAGATCTCAAAGGAATTTTCTAAGCTTGTAATGTAGGCTCGGGGAAGGGTAGGATACACATTTGGATTTGAGTGACTACATCCTCCTAGAACTCCACACAACTTTTTCAAATTAAAACCAAAGTCGTTTCTTTTAATTTTCATTCAATACAATACACCATTTCACTCATTTCAATTGGGGCTCAAATTTTATTATTTTATTCACCTTGGAGGATTCATTCCCTTTCTTTTCTTTCCTCTTTTCCTTTCTCCTTTGCTTTCTTTTTCACATTCTTACTTCTTTTTGACGATTCTTTTTAGGCAACAAACCAATATAATCTCATTTAGCACTCCCCCAAGGTACCTTTTATGAACCCCCAAACTTAGGCTTTTAGCCTCGATTTCACACTTGTAGAGTTCAAGGAGGGACGAGTTCAAGAGAGAGATTCATGTTTAAAATGGTTTAAGGCTTGTACCGAGGTTGCCAAAAAAAAGGTATTAGGCTTAATAGGGGTGACTAATGATACAATTTGAGTGTAATGGTGGACTTTAAGGCTAAGTAGGCTTCAACGATCACAAAGAAAGCCTAAGATTATTTCTTCAACCAATGCAATTGAGACTAACATTAAATTACTAACCGAGAAAGTTCAAGTTAACACAAGCAAGCACAAGAATTATTCAACTAAACCTCACTACACATGGCATGCGAATCATTCAAGAAGGGTCCATTTCACTTCCAAAAATAGAACAAATAGAGCCACATTCTACACTTCTAAATTAGTACACCTAATGCATTAAGAGTCACAAAAAGATTAAAGGAGTCATCACAAACATCATTCTTTGCCATGCACTTTCCACAAAAAAAAATTGTAAGGGTATGCCTATTTCACTTATCATGCAAGACTAACTCCATTAGTACCAAACAAGTCACGATTCAAAATAATCTCAAAAGATAATGATTCACCCTTAAGAATGACGTCACCCAATCTATCATAGGGCCAAATCATCTATCTAAATTGATATGGGTACTAAGAATTTACCAACTTACACACCCTAATACACAAGCAATTTCATCTAGCCTAATGGGTAATCAAACTTTCCCTGGCTCCACACACCAAACAATGCGATGATTTCCCTTAAGAATGTCATTACTTGATCTAACATTGGGAACTGACACTCAAACCAACTATGAAATACATTAACGAATCTAAGAAAAATAATGAAATAACAAAAGCAACTAAACCATCAACTCTATCCATAGAAACTCCAAAACCCAACAAGGGGATAAATCCACAAAACACACCCGACAACGGCACAGTAATATCCAAAATGGCAAAACAAACCCAGCAAGGGCACAATATCCAACAATAAATCAAACTAAACTAGATAGAGTGTCTAACACGCCACCCCCAACTAAAATAGGGAGCTGCCCTCACTGCATCAAAATAAGAGATAAGTTTGAGGGGGTTCCCTGAAGTGTCTCAATCAGAACTGGAGGAGGGAGGAAACTGAAGTCTCTTCTCATCCTCATCTTCATCATTCTTCAGTGTACCCGATCCACAGAAATACTTCAACCTATCCATCAGGTTTTTCAAGAACTTGCTCTTTTTCTTTTCATGTTCGCTAAACTTCTTTTGGTGCTTTTCAATCTTTCCTTCCCTGCGGCTTATGTGATCCAATTGGGTGTTCATCACATTCAGTCACCCAGTGATCAATTTATGCTCAGCGATCACTTTGTCAAGGTATGGTGGAGACTCAGAGACTGTTGGTGTATCGGCTCCAGCTGAGCTAATAAGAAGTCCAGCTAATAACTACTTAACATGTGCATCCACTCCCTGAATCTGGTTGGAGAGATGGTGCATAATGTAGGGCCCAGACTGTAGTGGTCTCATCAGATAAGATGATCCAGATGCAAGCGTGGAAGGGCCAGTGAGCTCGGTAGAAGACTCTAGGAACTACCCGAAAGATGGACAAGCCACATCAATCTTTCTCTTCTTAAGCTTTGCTTCTAATGCCCTTTTCAAAAATGGATGGGTCAAGGTTGCTGGCTTCTTCTCAACATCAGTTAGGTGTTTCAATACCCCAACATCATAGCACAATTGGGTGATCAAGGATGGGAAGAAAAGGCTTTTCGACCTTCCCATGGCTACCTCTTCCATCTGAGTCATAATATGGAACCTAACATTTACATCCAACCCATCCATGAGTTCTACAATAATCAATGCTCAGTTAAGGGTCACATCAGTGTCATGAGTGGATAGTATGATCCTCGCACAGATAATTGAAAGCCATGACTTAGCTTCTGTAGTGAAATCATGTGAGTCAACCCCCTTTTGTGAAATTAACCAATTCGGAGTCACTCCATCGTGCAACTTGTCAACCAACCACTGGTGACCTTCTTCTTTTGATTTTTCCACTTAGACTTCAGTATCTGCATCTGAAAGGTTGTACAGGGCATTGATGATCTCAGAGTTGAAACTCACTTTGACACCCCGAATGGTAGTAACCAAAGCACCTTTAAAGTTGGTTGTCAAAACATTAGCATAGAATTTTGTGACCACTATGTGATTTGCCTTGATAGGTTAGGGAGCGAAGCAAATCCACCTACGCTCCACCAATCTCCTATAGAATGTTGGCATTTTACTTTCAACTTTGTCCATGTTGATTCCTTTCTCCCTAATAAATGGTTTGGATAAGAGTTTTTCATACCGACGCTCACATGATGTTCCTAAGAATCTATCTTGATCATAATTCTCCTTCATTTCCACTTCCAAAACATTTTCAACTTCATTATCACTACCGTTGGAGGCCATTTTTAGGATCAAAGTACCTACAAAACAAACCAACATGTTAAAAGTTCTTTGGGACACTTAAAATAATGTGTTATGAAGCACTTAGGCCAAAGTTTCTAAGGCAGGGTCCAACACCCAAAGTTTCTATCATTCCGAGATGCCATGGAATCAATCAACAAAATAAAACTAAAACAAATAAAGACAACTATTCACAAAATTGAACTAGAGTAAGTGAACTCAAATTCTAAACTAACTTAATATGCCAAATTGTTCCCCGGCAATGGCGTTATTTTTGATAATGCTCAAACGTACTCTACAAAGTAGAGGTATCGATGATCGTTAAGCAAAACATATTTATATTCCCGATGGGAGTTAGGGTTAATACCACAGAGACCAATGTAATCGCGATTGAGCTAACAAAGAATCCAAGGAACTTATTGGAGTTCAAAGAGCAAAAAGGAAAGATAACGATATGGGGTTTTAAATAAAAGTAAAAGATAAAATAAAATCAAATAAAGGATAGGTATGATCAATGGCTTTCACCTTGCTTTCACCAAGAAAGGACAACAAGGGAGATTGGGAATGGGAATTCAATTCACAAGACTTGCACATAATTAATACATGGGTAGTCTTGGCTAAAGGTGTACTCAACCGTCTTTCAACCAATCAAGCAACTATCTTCATGGGTTCTATTGAATTGCTACGACTGAGCAATAACCAACAAATTAACTTGTGTAAGTTGGGCTATTTCTAACCCCAACTCTTTGATGGGAGTTTTTGGCAACCAAACTATCTCTAGTCTTGATCTAGAGTGGAAACGCCAAATCTCTTCTACTAAACCTTCCCAAATTGAGGAATTCCTCTTTCAAGCAAGAACACAATTAGTATGCTAAGTCCATGTTTGCAACCATCAACTATAAGATTAAAGCATAGACGATTCAATAGACCCAAATAATTAATTAACAGAAAGCACAAGATATGAATTAAATACTCAAATTTAGTATTATCTCTAATACAAAACCCAAGTCTCAAGTAAACAATTTTACCAATAAATTAGCAATTAAGAACAAGAGTTGAAGGAGTTTCAGTGTAATGACCCTTCCGGTCATTTCCACATACACGTTTTCCTTGTGCCGTTAGAGCTTGTTGTAGCGGACCCAAGTCACTTAAGGCTCGTCAGGACCGGTATTTCGGCGCCGGGTCCATATGTTTGATCGTAAGTTTCTTTGATAAATCTTCTGAACTTTGGGTCAAATGTCTCAGGGCTTTTCTCTCAAAATATAAAGAGTTAGAAGTCCCCCGAAATACCAAATCGAAGGTCTATGAGTCTAGTTTCCAACACACAAAACCTCACGTCCAACTGATCTCGGAGTAAAAGGTTATGACTATTTTACCGCGGACTATCTGGCAGAAAACGGGTTGCGAATCGGGTCGCGAACCAGGTCGGGTTAAACTCGATTTAAGCCTCAACTTCACGTTTTAGAATGTCATTTCAGTTCCGAAACAGTGAGAAAACATAAGGGAGGATCCCGAGAGAATTCTTGAGTATCAAAATCGTGCGATGGTGAGTTGCGAACTTAAATTTAGGAATTTTATTAATATCGCGTGCATTTGAAAATATTTTATTTAAAAGTTGAATTTGATAAAAATTATATTATTATTACCTTTTAAAAATATTTTAAAGGTTTATGAAAAATATTTTTGTTACGATATAATGGTATATGTATTTATTTTATAAGGTTTTTATACATTGTATTATTTTAACGGAGATAGTAAATTTAGTTATGTTAAAATTTATTATTATAATATAGTAGGTTTTATTCGAAATAATATTCTAATGATTATGGTATATTCAAAAATTATATTTATTATACTACGAAATTATGCAATACCCGAGTATATAAATAACGGGATAAGAATATTATTTTTTGCCTTGTAATTGCCACCTCCACTCCATGTGTAGGTGGAGGGAGTGGCCAGCAAGCACTAACAGTGAGTGGTGGCATTTGGAGCTGGCAGCATTACTAACAATTGTTCTTAACCTTAGAAATGTCATTAACATGGTTAACTTCAGCAACATTTATTTCCTTTTGCTCCACATATCTATACGATATATAGATATTAGGCATAGAGGTGCATATCTGCACGTTGAATAAAAAGGGAAGTTAATTATCTACGTTAAATTATTCAAGCTCGAGTTCAAGTTTGATTTTGTTTCGGAGCTTCTTTTCGGAGAGGTTCGAGCTTGTCATCGGACGACAGGTAGGTTACGGTTTATTTTCCCTAGACTCCGCATATATAGAATAAAATGGTATTAATGGGCATCCTTGGGTTGGTTTATTAGGTTGATACCACATACCTCGACCGCTTTATTCATTTCCGCCTACTTTTGTTCCTCCGTTGCTTGTAGTATTTGCCGATATATTTTATTTACCCTTGTGGTCCTGTGAGGCCTTGTTGACTCTGGAACATAGGAGGTGGGATTTTGGGAATGTCTGCGAGTCCCGGGCATAGAATTATCCTTCTAGGCTGGTTATTCTTGCTAGTAGCTGTGGGCCTGTGCAGGGTCGATAGGTTGATTGTAAGCTGCTGGGCAGCTATTGTGTTTGATCATACCATTTTCATGCATATAAAATGGTTTTATACATGATTTACTATGGTTCAGGCTTCGGGACTACAGACACTATTTTCTAAACATTGCATGGCCCGGGGGGCCCGTTTGATGGAAATAATTTGGAAATGGCTTGATTTAAACTTGTGAATATTCTTGGGTAAAAGAAAGTAAAATTATGATTTAAATCACCAGTTTTACGATTAACGCTAGACTCGGCAGGGCCGGGGTGCTAGTTGAGTTTTCTTGCTACTTGAGATGATTTTTAGCCTCGGTCGGACTGAGCACCTGAGATGACTTTCTACTGTTTAGACCCGGTTATGCCCGGGCACCCTTGGAGGGGTTTTTGAGATATTTTCCTACTACTTTAGTCCTGGACAGGGTCTGGGCATGCATATTCGAGACTGGGTCTCTATCTTGATACCGGACTTGCTTCCGGGTGACATGCTTGATACTGAGTTTTAGTATGGGGTCTGGGACCTCCATGGACCTTGCCATCCGGGCCAGGGGCTACGGGCTGCGTGTGCCGGTGGAGGGGTATACGGTGGAGTAGAGGTATACGGGCTGTGTCCTTCCATGGAACCTACCTGCTAGGACGGATCGGCGCCGGAGGAGGTACATACAGAGATACCATTTCACTTGAGATCTTCATGCATCATATCATTCATTGTTTGAGGCTCCACCCTTGTTTGTTGTTTGTTGATTGTATGCTCCGGTAGTATGTGATGCCGGAGGGTTTGTTTTCACTTGTTTGTGTTCCTCGGTTGTATGGGCGGCCGGGGGACTCTAGGTAGACTTTTGCTATTTACTTACAGAATTGTTCCCTGTTATGGTTAAGTATGAAATTGGTTACTGCTAGACTGTTAGTTTCTGGATTTGATATTGATATGATTAGTTGAGTTTGATTCATGTCTTTGAGCATGCCTATCATTACTCTTTCCCTCTTCTTACACTTGAGGTTACCGGTATACCGTCCATTTCGTAAACTTATTTTGTATACACTGTTGTTGCAAGGACCCCAGGTGCATTGTTTCTTACTTTCACCTGTGCCGATGGTGTGTATATTCTGCTTACTAGCCTCGCATGTGGTTTTGTTGATTTCCCTCTAGGCTAGTTCCTGTGTACCTTTCACTGATTTCTATGACTGCTTGCTTCTACTCTGTCTGTTACTACGCTTTTATCTTATATGTGCCCAGTCGGCCTATGATACCTACTGGGTACCTTATGCTTCGCATTTGGTGCTCACCCCTACCCCCCTGCATCTTTGGGTACAGATCCTAGCGTGGGCCATCGCCGTTAGATCGCTGTGATTCGTGCTTGGAGATCTGTTGGGGACTACTTCAGACTGAGGGTGAGCTCTTGGCGATCGGAGCTTAGCTTTAGTTTATCTTTTGCTTCATGTACTCTATTACCATTCAGAGACATCTGTATATATAGTTTTGGTTTATTTGCACTCCATGTATGTAGTTTGGCTCTATACTATGATACCAGGTCTTGGGGTTTGGTTTAGTTTCCGCATATGTATATATTTATATTTCTTTTATCTGTTCTCCCCGTCTTGATCCCTTACTGTTAGATAGTAGCCCATTGCTAACTGTTCTGGGCTACGGGGATTGGTTCACCTACCGGGGGTTGTAGATGCCATCATGATTGAGAATTTAGGTCGTGACAACTTAATATCAGAGCTTTAGGTTCACCGGTATCATCGGTATAGGAGCCAATGTCTAGTAGAGTCCTGCGGATCAGGGCGGAGACGTCCGTACTCAATCTTTGGGAGGCTACAGTGACATTTTAGGAATTTGACTCTTTCATTGCTTCTGTGTCGTGCGTAGAGCCCTTGAAGTTTCTGGAGATCTCATTTATTCTACTTTATTCTTCCGCAGATGGTTCGTACGAGATCATCGGCATCACGCGGAGAAGAGCCTCCAGCCCCAGCGCCAGCTCCAGCGCCAGCTCCAGCGCCAGCTCCAGCGCCTGCTCCAGTGCCAGCTCCAGTTCCCACTTCTGTGCCAGCTCCAGCCGCAGCTCAGTCTCCAGATATTCGGGGATTACTATTACAGCTTTTGGGTATGATTGGAGAGCGGCCTTCCGAGGTAGCGCAGACATCCGCTCAGGGGGCAGCCCTGGGAGCACAGAGCTTAGGAGCGTAGCCGGCTACTATGGCTCCCCGTGCGGAGGTCATTCCGATTCCATCTGTTGCACAGCCTCTTGCTCCTCGCCCAGTTGTGACAGAGTCAGAGCAGAAGGCGTTGGGTAGGTTTTTGAGGTTAGCACCTCCGAGGTTTGCTGGTACTTCTGGGTAGGATCCACATGACTTTATTACTACCTGTGAGGAGATATTGCATCATTTGGGTTTGTTGGAGACTCACGGAGTTGGTTATACTACCTATCAGTTGGAGGGCCCAGTGAAGTTATGGTGGAGGGCCCAAGTTGCTTGTAGACCACCATCGTCACCTCCTTTGACCTGGTCTGAGTTTTATGAGGCCTTTATGGCAAAGTTCCTACCCCAGAGTGATCGCGAGCGTCGCAGGGAGCAGTTTACTCATCTTGTGCAGGGGTCTACGATTATCTCAGAGTATGAGACCCATTTTCATCAGCTAGCACCGTTCGGAGTTGTGATCATTCCTACCGAGGCAGATAGGATTTGCAGATTTGTATGGGGTTTGAGGCCAGAGATCAGGCAGCCAGCTGAGATATTGATTGCCAGTGGTCGGTCATTCCAGGTTATTGTAGACTATGCCCGCACTGTGGAGGACTTACATCGACATGATCAGGGGTCCAGAGATAAGAGGCCTCGGCATCAGGGTGTCTACAGTGGTTCCAGATATGGTGGTAGAGGTCCTGGCCAGTGGAGCCAGAGTTATCAGCCATAGCAGTACCAGGGTCAGTCCAGCCGATCGGTTCAGGCTTCCCTTCAGAATTTCGGTAGTACCCAGTTCGAGCAGGGTCAGAGCAGCCATCAGGGCTATGGCGGCCAGTCTTTGAGGGGTATAGTTTCTGGGGCATCAGGTCGCGGTGGTCATACGGGATCTGCTGGTTCATCTCGACTGAGTAGGTCGTCAGGGGCTTGTTTTACTTGTGGTGCGATAGGTCATTTTGCTTGAAATTTCCCTCAGCAGGGTAAAGTTCAGTTGGCCGAGCCTTTACAGGTAGTTCAGCCCCCGGCTAGAGGGGGTGGTCGTCAGAGTAGAGGTGGTGCGCCACACGGCAGAGCAGGTGGTAGGGATGGCGGTCGGGTAGGTGGAGGTCGTCGTCAGTTTTACGCGGTCCCTAGGAGACCAGACGCAGAGGCCTCAGATGCTGTGATTACATGTACGATTTCTGTGTGCCATCAGTCTGCTATGGCTTTATTTGATCCTGGATCCACTTGTTCATATGTATCTGCCTACTTTGTGCCTTGTTTGGGGTTGGCTAGTGAGCCATTATCTGTTCCTGTTTCTGTTTCGACCCCAGTAGGAGATTCTTTAGTAGTGGATCGGATTGTGAGATCCTGTATGTTATCTGTTGGTGATTCAGAGACTTGGGGTGATTTGATGATTCTTGATATGCTAGATTTTGATGTGATACTGGGCATGGACTGGTTATCCCCTCACCATGTGTTTTGGATTGTTATGCCAAGACACTTAACCATAGCTGTGCCCGGTGTACTCCGATTGTGTGCGCAGGGGTTCTGTTAGCCTGGCACTCATCGGGATCATCTCTTTCTTCGAGCTAGAAAGTTGATTTTCCCGTGGGTGTTTAGCTATCTAGCATATATACGACTGTAGTGCTGATCCCTACTTCTCTGAGTCTGTTCTGGTGGTTAGAGACTTCTCGATGTGTTGTCCTACCGACCTGCCAGGCCTTCCACCTGAAGAGATTTGATTTCGTATTGAGCTAGAGCGCGGGCACTACCCTATTTCTATTTCTCTTACCGTATGGCTTTCCTACTTAGTTGAATGAACTTAAAGGAGCAACTCAGATCTCTGTTAGCTAAGGGGTTTATTAGCCCTAGTGTGTCACCGTGGGGTGCTCCTGTTCTCTTCGTGAAGAAGAAGGATGGGTCGATGCGCATGTGTATTGATTATCGGCAACTGAATAGGGTGACAGTGAAGAATAGGTATCCGATGCCGAGGATTGATGATTTGTTTGACCAGCTTCAGGGTTCAGTCGTGTTTTCGAAGATTGATTTGAGGTCTGGCTACCATCAGTTGAGGATTAGGGTTGAGGACATCCCTAAGACAGCATTCAGGACACGTTATGGCCATTATGAGTTCCTGGTGATGTCTTTTGGGTTGACTAATACCCCCGCAGCCTTTATGAACTTGATGCACAGGGTTCTTGGCTCGTATTTGGACTCATTTGTGATAGTTTTTATAGACGACATCTTGGTATACTCGCGTAGTAGAGATGAGCATGAGCAGCACTTGAGGGTTATACTCCAGACTTTGAGAGATCATCGACTTTATACCAAGTTCTCAAAGTGTGAGTTTTGGCTTGAGTCAGTTGCATTCCTAGGGCACGTGGTGTCTAAGGATGGGATTAGGGCTGATCCGGGAAAGATTTCAGCGATTTGTGAGTGGACTAGGCCTACTACTGTTACTGAGGTTCGCAGCTTTATTGGGTTAGCAGGTTACTACAGATGGTTCATCGAGAGGTTTTCTTCCATAGCATCACCCTTGACTATGCTGACTAGGAAGGATATCCCATTTCAGTGGTCGGATTAGTGTGAGGATAGCTTCCAGAGGCTTAAGGCCTTATTGACTTCAGCTTTGCCGGTTGAGGGTCAGAGCTTCTCCGTGTATTGTGATGCTTCTGGGGTTGGTCTTGGTTGTGTGTTGATGCAGCAGGGTCGAGTAATAGCATATGCGTCGAGGCAGCTAAAGGTTCACGAGTGCAACTACCCCACTCATGACTTAGAGTTGGCGGCGATAGTTTTCGCGCTCAAGATCTGGAGGCATTACCTGTATGGAGTTCACAGTGAGATCTTCACCGATCACCGTAGTCTTCAGTATATCACGAGTCAGCGAGAGTTGAACTCGAGACAAAAGAGATGGGTCGAGTTACTGAAGGACTATGACTTCACTATTCTGTATCATCCGGGCAAGGCAAATGTGGTAGCGGATGCCTTGAGCCGAAAGGCAGTGAGTATGGGTAGCCTAGCTTCTCTTTCAGTTTCAGACCGGCCGTTGGCCTTGGACATTCAGTCCTTGGCTAACCGTCTGGTTAGGCTTGACTTGTCGGATCCTAGCAGAGTTCTCGCCCAGTGTTGAGGTTCGTTCTACTTTGATTGGATCAGATCAGAGCGATCATGTTTGAGGATCAGCCAGTGTGTGACTTCGTGATCGGGTTGTTCAGGTGACTGACACGTCGTGCTACTCTAATCAGATGGGGTTCTGAGGTTTGATTAGTGCCTTTTTAGTTTCCGAGGATTAGTGATTTGATTCAGTTGATACTTCACGAGGCACATTGTACTAGATACCTCCATTCACCCTGGCACCAGCAAAGATTATAGAGACTTGAGGCAGCCTTTAAACTGTCGTGGAGTGGTATGAAGCGGGATATTAGCGGATTTAAGTATATCGGTGTTTAACATCCAGCAGGTTACAGTTCGAGCACATGAGACCTGGTGGTTTGATGCAGCGACTTCCCATTCCTGAGTGGAAGTGGGAAGGGATTACTATGGACTTTGTTGTTGGTTTGCCCCGTACTTCTCATGGGTTTGATTCCATATGGGTGATTATTGATAGGTTGACTAAGTCAGCACATTTCTTGCCGGTTCATACTTCTTATGGTGCAGAGAGGTTAGCTCAGATCTACCTTCGTGAGATTATTCGGTTGCATGGGGTCCCAGCTTCTATCATTTCAGACTGCGGCACTCAGTTCACATCTCAGTTCTGGAGGGCTATTCAGCGAGATTTGGGTACAGAGGTTCATCTTAGTACCTCTTTCCACCCTCAGACAAATGGCCAGTCCAAGAGGACCATTCAGATTCTGGAGGACATGCTTTGGGCCTGTGTTCTTGACTTTGGAGGTTCTTGGGATCAGTTTTTTCCCTTGGCAGAGTTTGCTTATAATAACATCTTCCAGTCGAGTATCGGCATGGCACCTTTTGAGGCTTTGTATAGCAGGCGTTGCAGATCACCGGTAGGTTGGTTTGATGGTTTTAGTGCTGGGCCACAGAGCACAGATTTGCTTCGAGATTCCTTAGACCGAGTCCAAGTGATTCAGGACAGACTTCGGGCAGCTCAGAGCAGGCAGAAGAGTTATGCTGATCATAGGCTCCGTGCCTTGGAGTTTAGTGTCGGTGACTTGTTGTTTCTCCGTGTATCTCCCATGAAGGGCGTGATGAGATTTGGTAGGCGGGGCAAGCTTAGCCCCAGGTACATTGGGCCATTTGAGATTCTTCAGAGGGTTGGTAGTGTTGCCTATCAGCTAACCTTGCCTCCGATGTTTTCAGTTATACATCATGTATTTCATGTTTTGATGTTGCGTCGGTATGTCCCAGATGAGTCTCATGTGTTACAGTGGGATTCAGTTCAGTTGGGTGAGGGTTTAGCCTTTGTTGAGGAGCCGGCAACTATTTTGGCCAGAGATGTCAGGAGATTGAGGTCTCGAGAGATCCCGGTTGTTAAGGTTCAGTGGAGGCACCGTCCAGTCGAAGAGGCTGCCTAGGAGACAGAGAGGGATATGCGGGCCCAGTATCCGCAGCTGTTTGAGCCTTCAGGTACCCCCCTTGACCTTGACTTTCGAGGACAAAAGTCCTTTTTAGTAGTGGATGATGTAATGACCCTTCCGGTCATTTCCACATACACGTTTTCCTTGTGCTGTTAGAGCTTGTTGTAGCGGACCCAAGTCACTTAAGGCTCGTCAGGACCGGTATTTCGGCACCGGGTCCATTTGTTTGATCGTAAGTTTCTTTGATAAATCTTCTGAACTTTGGGTAAAATGTCTCAGGGCTTTTCTCTCAATATATAAAGAGTAAGAAGTCCCCCGAAATACCAAATCGAAGGTCTACGAGTCTAGTTTCCAACACACAAAACCTCACGTCCAACTGATCTCGGAGTAAAAAGTTATGACTATTTATCGCAGACTGTCTGGCAGAAAACGGGTTGCGAACCGGGTCGTGAACCGGGTCGGGTTAAACTCGATTTAAGCCTCAACTTCACATTTTAGAACGCCATTTCAGTTCCGAAACAGTGAGAAAACATAAGGGAGGATCCCGAGAGAATTCTTGAGTATCAAAATCGTGCGATGGTGAGTTGCGAACTTAAATTTAGGAATTTTATTAATATCGTGTGCATTTGAAAATATTTTATTTAAAAGTTGAATTTGGTAAAAATTATATTATTATTACCTTTTGAAAATATTTTAAAGGTTTATGAAAAATATTTTTGTTACGATATAATGGTATATGTATTTATTTTATAAGGTTTTTATACATTGTATTATTTTAACGGAGATAGTAAATTTATTTATGTTAAAATTTATTATTATAATATAGTAGGTTTTATTCGAAATAATTTTCTAATGATTATGGTATATTCAAAAATTATATTTATTATACTACGAACTTATGCAATACCCGAGTATATAAATAACGGGATAAGAATATTGTTTGTTGCCTTGTAATTTCCACCTCCACTCCACGTGTAGGTGGAGGGAGTGGCCAGCAAGCACTAAAAGTGAGTGGTGGCATTTGGAGCTGGCAGCATTACTAACAATTGTTCTTAACCTTAGAAATGTCTTTAACATGGTTAACTTCAGCAACATTTATTTCCTTTTGCTCCACATATCTATACGATATATAGATATTAGGCATAGAGGTGCATATCTGCACGTTGAATAAAAAGGGAAGTTAATTATCTACGTCAAATTATTCAAGCCCGAGTTCAAGTTTGATTTTGTTTCGGAGCTTCTTTTCAGAGAGGTTCGAGCTTGTCATCGGACGACAGGTAGGTTACGGTTTATTTTCCCTAGACTCCGCATATATAGAATAAAATTGTATTAATGGGCATCCTTGGGTTGGTTTATTAGGTTGGTACCACAGACCTCGACCGCTTTATTCATGTCCGCCTACTTTTGTTCCTCCGTTGCTTGTAGTATTTGCCGATATATTTTATTTACCCTTGTGGTCCTGTGAGGCCTTGTTGCCTCTGGAACATAGAAGGTGGGATTTTGGGAATGTCTGCGAGTCCCGGGCATAGAATTATCCTTCTAGGCTGGTTATGCTTGCTGAGTAGCTGTTGGCCTGTGCAGGGTCGATAGGTTGATTGTGAGCTGCTGGGCAGCTATTGTGT
>QJPP01007667.1:0-23707 GCA_003996215.1 Jaltomata sinuosa
GATGAAAATGGGTCTCATACTCCGAGATAGTCGTAGACCCCTGTACAAGGTGAGTAAACTGCTCCCTGCGACGCTCCCGATCACTCTGGGGTAGGAACTTGGCCATAAAGGCCTCATAAAACTCAGACCAAGTCAAAGGAGGTGACGACGGTGGTCTACAAGCAACCTGGGCCCTCCACCATAACTTCGCTGGGCCCTCCAACTGATAGGTAGTATAACCAACCCCGTGAGTCTCCAACAAACCCAAATGATGCAACATCTCCTCACAGGTAGTAATAAAGTCATGTGGATCCTGTCCAGAAGTACCAGCGAACCTCGGAGGTGCTAATCTCAAAAACCTACCCAACGCCTTCTGCTCTGACTCTGTCATAGCTGGGCGAGGAGCAAGAGGATGTGCAACAGATGGAACCAGAATGACCTCCGCACGGGGAGCCATAGTAGCCGGCTGCGCTCCTGAGCTCTGTGCACCCAGGGCTTCCCCCTGAGGGGATGTCTGTGCTACCTCATAAGGCCGCTCTCCAATCACACCCAAAAGCTGTAATAGTAATCCCTGAATATCTAGAGACTGAGTTGCGGCTGGAGCTGGCACATAAGTGGGCACTGGAGCTAGTACTGGAGCTGGCGCTGGAGATGGTGGTACCTGGGCTGCCCCCTGAACCACATGCTGCTCGGGATCTATCTCCACGCTAGCAGCTCTAGCAGGTGCCACTGTTCGAGGGCGTCCTCGACCCTTAGCTGGAGTGGGAGGCTCATCTTCGTGCGATGCCGATGATCTCGTACGAACCATCTGCGGAAGAATGAAGTAGAATAAATGAGATCTCCATAAACTTCAAGGGTAGTACGCACGACACAGAGGCAATGAAAGAGTCAAATTTCCTAAAATGTCACTGTAGCCTCCCAAAGATTGAGTACGGACGTCTCCGCCCCGATCCGCAGGACTCTACTAAACATTGGCTCCTATACCGATGACACCGGTGAACCTAAAGCTCTGATACCAAGTTGTCACGACTCGATTTCTCGGTCATGATGGCACCTACAACCCCCGGTAGGTGAACCAATCCCCGTAGCCCAGAACGATTAGTAATGGGCTACTATCTAGCAGATAAGGGAACAAGACAAATAAAATAGATAACAGGGATATAAATATATACATATGCGAAAACTAAACCAAACCCCAAGACCTGGTATCATAGTACAGAGCCAAACTACATACATGGAGTGCAAATAAACCAAAAGAATATATACAGATGTCTCTGAATGGTAATAGAGTACATGAAGCAAAATATAAACTAAAGCTAAGCTCTGATCGCCAAGAGCTCACCCTCAGCCTGAAGTAGTCCTCACAGATCTCCAAGCACGAATCACAGCGATCTAACGGCGATGGCCCACGCTAGGATCTGCACCCAAAGATGCAGGGGGTAAGGGTGAGCACCAAATGCGAAGCATAAGGTACCCAGTAGGTATCATAGGCCGACTGGGCACATATAAGATAAAAGCGTAGTAATAGAAAAAATAGAAGCAAGTAGTCACAGAAATCAACGAAAGGATACACAGGAACTAGCCCAGAGGGAAATCAACAGAACCACATATGAGGCTAGTAAGCAGAATATACACACCATAGGCACAGGTGAAAGTAAGAAATAACGCACCTGGGGTCCTTGCAACAACAGTGTATACAAAATAAGTTTACGAAATGGACGGTATACCGGTAACCTCAAGTGTAAGAAGAAGAGAGAAAGAGTAGTAATAGGCATGCTCAGAGACATGAATCAAACTCAACTAGTCATACCAATCTCAAATCCAGAAACTAACAGTCTAGCAGTAACCAATCTCCTACTTATCCATAATAGGGAATAATTCTACAAGTAAATAGAAAGAGTCTACCTACAGTCCTCGGCCGCCCATACAACCGAGGAACACAAACAAGTGAAAACAACCCTCCGGCATCCATACTACCGGAGGTAAATCAGCAAACAACAAAAAGGGTGGAACCTCAACCATGAATGATATGATGCATGAATCTCAAGTGCCATGGTATCTCTGTATGTACCTCCTCCGGCGCCGATCCGGCCCAGCAGGTAGGTTCCATGGAAGGACACTGCCCGTATACCTCTACTCCACCGTATACCCTCCTCCGGCACACGCAGCCCGTAGCCCTTGGCCCGGATGGCAAGGTCCATGGAGGTCCCAGACCCCATACTAAAACTCAGTATCAGAATAGAGACCCAGTCTCGAATATGCAATGCCCAGACCCTGTCCAGGACTAAAGTAGTAGAAAAATGTCTCAAAAAACCCCCTCCAAGGGTGCCCGGGCGTAACCGGGTCTAAACAGTAAAAAGTCATCTCAGGTGCTCGGTCCGACCGAGGCTAAAAATCATCTCAAATAATAAGAAAACTCAACTAGCACTCCGGCCCTGCCGAGTCTAGCGTTAATCGTAAAACTGATGATTTTAAACATAATTTACTTTCTTTTATCCAAGAATACTCACAAGTCAAATCAAACAATCTCCACATCATTTCCATCAAAAACGGCCCCCCCGGGCCATGCAAGGTTTTAGAAAATAGTGCCAGTAGGCCCGAAGCCAAAACCACAGTAAAACATGAATAAAACCTCTTAATATGCATGGAAATGGTATGATCACACACAATAGCTGCCCCGCAGCTCACAATCAACCTATCGACCCTGCACAGGCTCACAGCTACTCAGCAAGCATAACCAGCCTAGAAGGATAATTCTATGCCCGGGACTCGCGGACATTCCCCAAAATCCCACCTTCTATGTTCCAGAGTCAATAAGGCCTCACAGGACCACAAGGGTAAATAAAACATATCCGCAAATACTACAAGCAACGGAGGAATAAAAATAGGCGGACATGAATAAAGCGGTCAAGGTCTGTGGTACCAACCTAATAAACCAACCCAAGGATGCCCATTAATACAATTTTATTTTATATATACGGAGTCTAGGGAAAATAAACCGTAACCTACCTGTCGTCCGACGACAAGCTGCTGAAACAACGATGTCCAAGCTCGAACCACTCCGAGAAAATCCAAAACTAAATCGGAATCGGATTCGGATTTGGGACGGAATAACTTGACGTAGATAATTGATTTTCTACAACAAATTTAATATAACCACAACACTAAATTGGTTCCACCAATTCCCTTCTCTGTAAGCGTATATAGAATCAACGTAAACACCATATGATGAATGCATATTGATGTTGAAGGAAGTGATATGCATGTTGACAGCAATTCCATTTTGCAATTTGTTGAATAAAACACAAGTGCATGCTGCCAACCAAATGCCACCACTTAGTGATTACTGGGTGGCCCTCTTCCTCCACTTCCACGTGGAAGTGGAGGTGCCAACACATAAGTTAATTTTATCCCGTTATGTAAATATTCGGGTATTGCATAAATTCGTGGTATAATAAATATAATATTTTAAATATACCATAATTGATAGAAAATTATTTCCAATAAAACCTACTATATTATAATAATAATTTTCAACATAGCTAAATTTACTATCACCGTTAAAATATTACAATGTATAAAAACATTATAAAATAAATACATATACAATTATAACGTATCAAAAATATTTTCCATAAACCTTTAAAATATTTGAAAGGGTAATTATAATATAATATAACTACCTACCACCTTCGACTTTTAAATAAAATATTTTCAAATACGCACGATTTCGATACTCAAGAATTCTCTCGGGATCCTCCCTTATTTTTTATAACTGTTTCGGAACTGAAATGGCGTCTTAAAACGTGAAGTCGAGGCTTAAATCGCGTTTAACCCGGTTCGCGACCCGGTTCGCAACCCGGTTCGCAACCCGTTTTCTGCCAGACAGTCCGCGGTAAAACAGTCATAACTCTTTACTCCGAGATCAGTTGGACGTGAGGTTTTCTGCGTTGGAAACTAGACTCGTAGACCTTCGATTTGGTATTTTGGGGGACTTCTAACTCTTTATATATTGGGAGAAAAGCTCCAAGACATTTGACCCAAAGTTCAGAAAATTTGTTAAAGGTCTTACGATATCTTTTGTCGATTTGCTTGACTTCAAAACTTAAACGAGGAAATGACCGGAAGGGTCATTACACTCCATTTCTAATAAAATCCAACTATATATCAAGGCTCCTGGAAAAGAAGTCATGGAGCAACCTTCGGTGAAACATATGGCTAGGAAGATTTCCTACCAAGAAGGGGACAAAAGGAAAATGATTCATGATTGTCTCGAAGAAGTAAAAAGAAATCTTCTTCAAAATATATCACAAATTGATAAATCAGATACTTCGATGAGAAGTGCAACAAGTGATGATGAAGAGGTTGAAGAAGCTCAACCGGCAGAAACAGACAAGATATTGCCAGCATATCAGGTCGAAGACGCAGAAGAATTTCTGCAAAGGATGAAAGCCATAGATGAAAAATATGGCAAATGATGAAAGACAAGACACCTAAACAGTAGATACACTGTTTCAGCAGGAGATATATTGTTACTCTACAATAGATACATCATACAGGGACCCACATGGGACCCATTTTTTACTGTATAAAGATTGTTTATGTCTTATTTTTTGTTATTTAAAGGGTCTTTCATATAGTTGAAAGACATCAGTAAAAATTGTAAAGAATAGAAAAAACTTAGGAGCTCTCTTTGTAAAGTCTTGAAAGAAAACGTTTGCCACTGCTCCGACATTGAATAAAAAAAAATTGATTAGTTTAGCAAGCATCAATTGCCTCTGTTTCGGTTCTCAAGGTAATACAATTATTTTATTTTCTGTACTTGTTCTTATTCTCCTAGCTAGAACGATGTCCGGCTAAAGATATCATATATATGTCGAAGTGCTAACTTCCTTCTTATATGCACCATGAATGGATCTAAGCTTTATTAAAGTATAAAGGAATTTTGATATGGTTTCTCGACTAGGTTTTGAGATTGAGGTACAGTCGGATCTAGTAGTACTTTTATTGGCTTTGCCTTAGCGGCTACATCTGGTCAGCCGTGGACCTAAGCCCGTTATTGAGGAGAAAGAGGGTGTCCTTTCCCGGTTAAAACCACCAGACACATGGGGTCAATAAGAAGTATGTATTAGATCTCTGACAGACCCTTTGCTCTGGTAAAATTTTACCATGCAGTCTGAGAAGCTATATAAACATTCTTGTATATTTCAGTTCCTCTGAGTTTATTAAACTCTAAAGAAACATCATTTTTATAAATAACAGTTGTTTCTATTTTATCCGAAAAATCTTTTGATAAATCTATTGGTTTTATATTTAAACCAGAAAACTTTTTATCAAGAAGTTCTTCTAAATTATTTAAAGATTTAAATTTAAAATCCTGAATCTCAGGGGGTCTTTGAACATGAGTTGCAACAATCTGAGGATCATCTTTTGTATCTGAAGAACTAGCAATATTTAAACTAGTTATACCAGCCCGTTATTGAGGAGAAAGAGGGCGTCCTTTACCGGTTAGAACCACCAGACACATGGGCTCAATAAGAAGTATGTATTAGACCTCTGATAGATCGATATAAGTTTGATCTTATGGATCTTGGAGAAGTAAGTACTAAAAGTACTAGACTGCATCTGAACCATAAGTGTATAACAGACCATATACTTTATCAAAAGTCTCATCATCTAATTCTAAAGTTTTCAACTTAGTTAACTTACAGTTGGGGGCTATATGACCAAAGTTTCCACACTTATAACATTTGATTTTTGACAGATCTCTTCCTGATCTATCTTTGGTAAATCTAGTAGACTTACGAAAGCTTTTCGAGCTTCACGTTCTTCCTTAGTCCTATGTCTAGATCTCCTTTTCCTGTGGGATTCTTCAGTTCTAGAGGACTTATAGTTTTTGCTTTTTCTTTATTATAGGCAGAAGGTCCTGGTAAACCAAACTGAGTGCAAAAGTCTCCAAGCTGAGATCTTTCATTAAGCTTATCCATCTTAAGCTGTCTGGACATAGCCAATTCATTACAGAGATTTAACCCTTCTTGGGTGCAAACTCCAATAAGCTTACCATAAGTATAATCTTTGTAGGGAATTTCAGTATGACCACCCCATAGAGTTTTTTGAACTCTTTCAGCAAATAAGGAGGGAAACCCATATATAAACTTGGCTTTCCAATGATCATTGTACTACTTGTAAAGGTGATACTTGCAACTGTGAAGACGGTGAGATTTATTAGTTGCAATCACAATTCCAAGATCTTGGTGTCAGCACGATCACTTCAGACAACGTGATCAAACTTTTAAAAGAAGTTTTTGATAACAAACTTCGAGAAAGAATCATCAATCTAGCTACCACTAATGAGGCTAGTTCAAGTTCTTCCAGAGATAATAAAAAGGATGATTTTGAATATTTTACTCCTTATTTTTTAAAAGAGGTTGATAACCGTCTCATGAGTAAAAATGATTTTTCTGAAAGAAAATCTTCTTTAATCGATTTAAAATAAGAAATTGAGAATTTAAAAAAGGAGATTAAATCTCTTAAACAAAATCAAATGATTTTCGATCATAGAATTACTCAGATTGAGACTAATGATTCTGGTATTGCAAAAAATGATTATATTCTGTATAAAATAAAGAAAAAGATATTTCTGAACCAAACCCTAAAAATGATATGTTTTTAGGACTTATGCAAGTTATTACTGCTCATAAAATGGTATGTTAAATGTACTATTTTGATTGATAATAGTTTTTCCATCACTAACATTGCCATGATTTATAGTGGTGCTGATGTTAGCTACATTCAGGAAGGTTTAGTGCCTACAAAATATTTTCAAAAAACCACTCATATGGTTAAATCCGCATCAGGACATGCTTTAGATATAAAGTATAAACTGCCTAATGCTAATATTTTCCAGAATAAGGTTTGCATTCCTCATTTCTTCTTTCTGGTAAAAAATCAGTTATACCCTCCAATTATACTTGGAACCCTATTTATAAATGTTATCTATCCTTTTACATGCATAGATTCAAAAGGATTTTCTGCTACGTATAAAGATAATAAGATAAGTTATACTTTTGTTACAGATCCAGTAACTAGAGATATTAATGCTCTTATTAATATGAAACAAAAGCATGTTGATTACTTACAATTGAAAATGTTTAGTCTGAATATATTCGACTCTATGAATTATGCTAAAGTAAGGGAAAAAATTAAATTAATTTCTGAGCAAACGGTCGATGATATCTGTGTTGATCATCATAGTGCTTTCTGGAACCGAAAAAGCACATTTTTACCCTTCTTTATGAGGATAATTTTTCAGAAGATAATATTCCTACTAAATCCCGTCCTTGCCAGATGAATATCGAGTTAGTGGAATACTGCAAAAAAGAAATTGATAATTTATTACAAAAGGGTTTGATAAAACCTTCCAAGTCTTCTTGGTCCTGTACTGCATTTTATGTTAATAATGCTGCAGAAAAGGAACGTGGCGTTCCTAGATTAGTCATAAATTATAAACCCTTAAATAAATATTTTAAATGGGTAAGATATCCTATTCCCAACAAAAGAGATCTTTTATCAAGATTATATGATGCCAATATATTTTCAAATTTTGATTTAAAATCAGGTTATTGGCAGATCCAGATTTTTAAAGAGCATTCTTATAGAACTGCTTTTAATGTACCTTTTGGGCAATACGAATGGAATGTAATGCCTTTTGGTTTAAAAAATGCTCCATCCGAGTTTCAAAAAATTATGAATGATGTTTTCAATCCATATCTAGATTTTATCATTGTTTATATTGATGATATTCTAGTATTCTCAAAAACATTTGAAACCCACATAAAGCATCTTGAGATATTCAAGAAAATTGTTATTCAAAATGGTTTGGTTATATCAAAATCAAAAATGAGTTTGTTTCAAACTGAAGTCCAATTTCTAGGACATCATATTAGTCAAGGAATGGTTATGCCTATTCAAAGGGCGATTCATTTTGCATCAAAATTTCCTGATATCATTACTGATAGAACTCAGTTTCAATGATTTTTGGGAAGTTTAAATTACATATCTCCTTTCTATAAAAATCTATCCCGTGATTTAGCCCCTTTATATGATCGGCTAAAAAAGGATTATAAATCTCCTTGGACTAATAGTCATACTACTTTGGTAAAGAATATGAAACTTCGTGTTCAGTCTTTACCTTGTTTAAGCCTAGCTAATCCTACTTGGAAAAAGGTTATAGAGACGGATGCGTCTAATATTGGTTATGATGGGATTTTGAAGCAAATCTATCTCAGTAATACAAAAGAGTATTTGAAAAGATTTTACTCTGGTAAATGGACTGAGACCCAGAAAAAATATGCTACTGTGGCCCATGAAATGCTCTGCATTGTTAAATGTTTTTTGAAATTTCAAAACGATCTTTATAATCAAAATTTTTTCATAAAAATGGATGCTCAATCTGTTAAATACATGTTTGACAAATATTTTAAACACGATGCTTCTAAAATGATATTATCAAGGTGGTAAGCTCAATTAGCCCCTTTTGACTATGAAATCATTTATAAAAAGGAAATTGATAACTCCTTACCGGATTTCTTATCTAGAGAATATATATAATAAATCTATACGTACAGGATGGATCCCCCGTGGATCACCAAAGTAAGAGGAAGGGGAAGATCATCCCCCAACTCGCAAGGGAGACCTTACTCCCAATCAGCATCATCGGGATCGTTATACGAATCCTCGTCAAAACTCCCTTATATACAGAGAGGAAAAATGAGTTTGTTTGATGAGAAGATTTCTCAAAAGGATGGATCATCCGTTAATCTAAAAGATATTTCTGAAAATAGTCCGTTATACGGATATTTGAAGGCTTATTTTCCCACTCAAAAGCAAGGAGGTACCTTTGCTTCTATTGCTAAAGAGGATATTGATGATATCAAATCCTTCGAAAAGGTACCAAAGAGAGAAATTATATTTCTCTTAGAAAGTTCTGATATTCCGACGAACAATGAACCTTGGAAGATACTCCAAAGATATTTAATAGATGGTTTATACTACCCGGGTGAGTCATACAAAACCCGAAACTATTATGAATCTATTTTGATAAATACGAGAAGTGCAGAGTTTCAGCATTTCTCAGGATATCATACTAATGAGAAAGTTTATAACTTCTCAAAAAATATTATTAAACGGATTATATCCGTCAAAGAATGGTGTATATCCACCATGAGAGAAAGGCAAATAAGCCTTAACTAGTCCAGCATGAATTTCACTTATTGGGATTATATTAAGGCATTTGATAAAGTGTTTTATTATAATAATGATAAACAAAAGCATATTTGGTTTATAAAAGTATGTGCAAAGATATTCGCTGACCCAATTCCAACCTGATTTCTAAAATGGTGGTCATACCACGGTCCTACGGTCAAGATACTACCGTCCGAATTCTGAAAGTTATACAAGGAATGGGTGAAGATTTCGCCCATTGTTAACAACCTCTACATGGCAGATCATATTTGCTATCCAGAGAAAATTGATCAAATCTATTTCTTTACCGAATTTTTTATATCCCATGGATTCACAAATGGAGCCCCGAAGTAGGCCAAACTGAGGATCAAATCCCCTGCCTTTATAGGGCATTCGACAATAATTTCTTGGACAAATTGACAAAAAGCAACCCCCAGACTAAAGTTATACACGGCAAAGAGTTGATAGACTCTATTTCTAATAAAATCCAACTATATATCAAGGCTCCTGGAAAAGAAGTCATGGAGCAACCTTCGGTGAAACATATGGCTAGGAAGATTTCCTACCAAGAAGGGGACAGAGAAAATGATTAATGATTATCTCAAAGAAGTAAAAAGAAATCTTCTTCAAAATATATCACAAATTGATAAATCAGATACTTCGATGAGAAGGGCGACAAGTGATGAGGAGGCAGTTGAAGAAGCTCAACCGGCAGAAACAGACAAGATATTGTCAGCATATGAGGTCAAAGACGCAGAAGAATTTCTGCAATGGATGAAAGCCATAGATGAAAAATATGGCAAATGATGAAAGATAATACACCTAAACAGTAGATATATTGTTTCAACAGGAGATATATTGTTACTTTACAATAGATAGATTGTAGAGGGACCCACATAGGACCCATTTTTTACTGTATAATGATTCTTTATGTCTTATTTTTTGTTATTTAAAGGGTCTTTCTCATAGTTGAAAGACATCAGAAAAAATTGTAAAGAATAGAAAAAACTTGGGAGCTCTCTTTGTAAAGTCTTGAAAGAAAACATTTGCCACTGTTCCAACATTGAATAAAAAATTTTGGATCAGTTTAACAAGAATCAATTGGCTCTGGTTCGATTCTCAAGGTAATACAGTTTTTTTATTTTCTGTACTTGTTCTTATTCTCCTAGCTAGGATGATGTCCGGCTAAAGATATCATATCTATGTCGAAGCGCTAACTTCTCCCTTATATGCACCATGAACGGATCTAAGCTTTATTAAAGTATAAAGGAATTTTGATATGGTTTCTCGACTAGGTTCTGAGATCGAGGTACAGTCGGATCTAGTACTACTCTTATTGTCTTTGCCTTAGTGGCTACGTCTGGTCAGCCGTGGACCTAAGCCTGTTATTGAGGAGAAAGAGGGCGTCCTTTCCCGATTAGAACCATCAGACACATGGGCTCAATAGGAAGTATATATTAGATCTCTGACAGACCTTTGCTTAGGTAAAAATTTTACCATGCAGTCTGAGAAGCTATATAAAAATTCTTGTATATTTCAGTTCTTATGCTTTGCGGACTAGCGCTAGCTTAAGGATGCTGACTTGCTAGATCTGGTCGTGTTGATTACTGCCGACACCCGATCTTGTAATCTTGTCGGCATTAGTCTATTATTAGAAAAAGAATGCCTATGAGGTGCATAGTTATTATCAGAACTTTCTAAGAGAAATATAATTTCTCTCTTTGATACCTTTTAAATCATTTATAAAAATGAAATTGATAACTCCTTATCGGATTTCTTATCTAGAGAATATCTATAATAAATCTAACGATTATTTATTGCTATACATACAGTATGGATCCCCCGTGGATTACCAAAGGAAGAGGAAGGGGAGGATCATCCCCCAACTCGCAAGGGAGGTCATACTCCCAATCAGTATCAACGGGATCGTTATATGGATCCTCGTCAAAACTCCCTGTTATACAGAGAGGAAAAATGAGTTTGTTTGATGAGGAGATTTCTCAAAAGGATGGATCATCCGTTAATCTAAAGGATATTCCTGAAAACAGTCCATTATATGGACATTTGAAGGCTTATTTTCCCACTCAAAAGCAAGGAGATACCTTTGCTTCTATTGCTAAAGAGGATATTGATGATATCAAATCCTTCGAAAAGGTACCAAAGAGAGAAATTATATTTCTCTTAGAAAGTTCTGATATTCCGACGAACAATGAACCTTGGAAGATACTCCAAAGATATTTAATAGTTGGTTTATACTACCCGGGTGAGTCATACAAAACCCGAAACTATTATGAATCTATTTTGATAAATACGAGAAGTGCAGAGTTTCAACATTTCTCAGGATATCATACTAATGAGAAAGTTTATAACTTCTCAAAAAATATTATTAAACGGATTATATCCATCAAAGAATGGTGTATATCCACCATGAGAGAAAGGCAAATAAGCCTTAACCAGTCCAGCATGAATTTCACTTATTGGGACTATATTCAAACATTTGATAAAGTGCTTTATTATAATAATGATAAACAAAAGCATACTTGGTTTATAAAAGTATGTGCGAAGATATTCACTGACTCAATTCCAACCTTGTTTCTAAAATGGTGGTCATACCACGGTCCTACGGTCAAGATACTGCCGTCCGAATTCCTAAAGTTATACAAGGAATGGGTGAAGATTTCGCCCGATGTTAACAACCTCTACATGGCAGGTCATATTTTCTATCCAGAGGAAATTTATCAAATCTATTTCTTTATCGAATTTTCTATCCCATGGATTCACAAATGGAGCCCCGAAGTAGGCCAAACTGAGGATCAAATCCCCTGCCTTTATAGGGCATTCTACAACAATTTCTGGGACAAATTGACAAAAATCAACCCCCAGACTAAAGTTATACACGGCCAAGAGTTGATAGACTCCATTTATAATAAAATCCAACTCTATATCAAGGCTCTTGAAAAAGAAGTCATGGAGCAACCTTTGGTGAAACATATGGCTAGGAAGATTTCCTACCAAGAAGGGGACAAAGAGAAAATGATTAATGATTATCTCGAAGAAGTAAAAAGAAATCTTCTTCAAAATATATCACGAATTGATAAATCAGATAATTCGATGAGAAGTGCGACAAGTGATGAGGAGGCAGTTGAAGAAGCTCAGCCGGCAGAAATAGATAAGATATTGTCAACATATGAGGTCGAAGACGCAGAAGAATTTCTACAACGGATGAAAGCCATATATGAAAAATATGGCAAATGATGAAAGACAAGACACCTAAACAGTAGATACACTATTTCAACAGGAGATATACTGTTACTCTACAATAGATACATTGTACAGGGACTCACATGGGGTCTTTGAACATGAGTTACAACAATCTGAGGATCATTTTTTGTACCTGAAGAACTAGCAATATTTAAACTAGTTATACCATCTTTTAAACCTTTTATCAAAATAGTTAATTCATCAAGTTTTTTATCGAGGGAACTAATATGTTCAAAACTCAAATAATTATTTTGAGTAATAAGTTTATTAATCTCAGAAATGCTGACTGAAGCTATATCTTCATCAACGAATTTTTGAAAAGTCATAAAACTAATACTTGTATTATTAGGTAATATAAATGGTGATTGCGGAGGGTAAATCGCTTTTGTGAGATTACCCCTACTATCTTTATAAGTTCTTTCAATCACATTAACATATAACGGCAGATAAATGGTTATAAACCAAGGAACAAAACACATAATTTGATTATGTAATGCACAAGTTTCATAAAACTCTTGAGAGATATTATTCATATCTTCTTTACTATAAGTATCAAAAAACCATGTTTTAAACCGGTTCAATTTTTCACTACAAAATTCCTTTTGGATATGTTTTCTTGCCAGGGAACCTGGGCTAAAATCAATTTGTTGTAAAAATATTAAGTATTATTTAAATCAAACTCCATCTCGAAAGCAGAAGGAATATCCTTGTCGGAACCATCATCATTTACCTGAACCACATTCGTTCGGAGGTCAATTTTAACCTTTTCTACCATTGGATTACTATCAGTTGTGATGGTGTGTAAAGAAGCAGCACGTTTATAGACCATAAATAGGTTCAATTGGAGAAATATGATGCATATCAGGCAATAGTCTATGACTAGATAAAGAACGTCTATTATAAATAGAACTTTCGGTCAGCATTAGTCTATTATTAGAAAAAGACTGCCTATGAGGTGCATAGCTATTATCAGAAAACTGAATACAAATCCTACCATCGGGATTTTGTGAAATATAAGAATACTCAGAATTTGTAACTGCATCAGTTACTTGACTTGGGGATATGACCGAATTTAGAGTCCATGTTGTTGGAAAATCTATTTCTTCCCACTTAATAGGTCTCCTAGTGGTGACCTTGGACCTTGCAAAATTGGTTTCCACCAATATAGTTTGATCAGATGTATCGTATAACTTACATCTTGGATTTAAAGTAGATAATAATTTAAAATAAATTCTATAGGACAGACATATCAGTTCTGAACCAGGCACGTAATTATAACCATGAGTTTTAACATTCAAAGTTAAAGCATCTATAATATTTACATCAGAAAGTGATAACTGCAAATTTGGTTGTGTATTAAAATACACGGGACCATAGGCTACTGTAGATTCTATCGAACCCATAAAAGACTGTCGAAAATTTAAATTTCTAGCATCTCTAAGAGCAGCTAGGAAAGTCTCAGGCAACCTTTTAAGAGTTAAAGGTTTAAAGGCAACTTGAACCATACCAATATGCAGGTAATTATATCGATTTTTATATAAATCAATATCATGCTTGTTTAACAAATGAATAGTCTGTTCAGACAAATTTAAAGCAAGAGATTGCTCAATAGTTTTTATCAGTTGTTTAGAAGAAAGTTTATCAAACCATCCATAATCATAAATAGTCCTCATCGGAACTTTAGGAATAGTCCATTGTTTAACAAATCAAGGTTTTGAGGTATATCTACCTTTTCTAGTCTAGAACTTTTAGTACTTACTTCTCCAAGATCCATAAGATCAAACTAATCTTCACCCATTCCTTGTATAACTTTAGGAATTCGGAAGGTAGTATCTTGACCATAGGACCGTGGTATGACCACCATCTTAGAAATCAGGTTGGAATTGGGTCAGCGAATATCTTCGCACATACTTTTATAAACCAAGTTTGCTTTTGTTTATCATTATTATAATAAAGCACTTTATCAAATTCCTGAATATAGTCCCAATAAGTGAAATTCATGTTGGACTGATTAAGGCTTATCTGCCTTTCTATCATGGTGGATATACCCCATTCTTTGACGTATATAATCCGTTTAATAATAATTTTTGAGAAGTTATAAACTTTATCATTAGTATGATATCCTGAGAAATGCTGAAACTCTGCACTTCCCGTATTTATCAAAATAGATTCATAATAGTTTTGGGTTTTGTATGACACACCTGGGTAGTATAAACCATCTATTAAATATCTTTGGAGTATCTTCCAAGGTTCAAAGACTCAGATATTTTAACATTAATCTGTTAAATACATGTTTGACAAAGATTTTAAACACGATGCTTATAAAATGATATTCGCAAGGTAAAAAGCTCAATTAGCCCCTTTTGACTTTGAAATCATTTATAAAAAGGAAATTGATAACTCCTTACCGTATTTCTTATCTAGAGAATATCTACAATAAATCTAACGATAATCTGTTGAAATACATACAGGATGGATCCCCCGTGGATCACCAAAGGAAAAGAAAGGGGAAGATAATCCCCCAACTCGCAAGGGAGGTCATACTCCCAATCAGCATCATCGGGATTGTTATACGGATCCTTGTCAAAACTCCCTGTTATACAGAGAGGAAAAATGAGTTTGTTTGGTGAGAAGATTTCTCAAAAGGATAGACCATCCGTTAATCTAAAGGATATTCCTGAAAATAGTCCGTTATGCGGACATTTGAAGGCTTATTTGGCTACTCAAAAGCAAGGAGATACATTTGCTTCTATTGTTAAAGAGGATATTGATGATATCAAATCCTTCGAAAAGGTACCAAAGAGAGAAATTATATTTCTCTTAGAAAGTTTTGATATTCAGACGAACAATGAACCTTGGAAGATACTCCAAAGATATTTAATATATGGTTTATACTACCCGGGTGAGTCATACAAAATCCAAAATTATTATGAATCTATTTTGATAAATACGAAAAGTGGAGAGTTTCAGCATTTCTCAGGATATCATACTAATGAGAAAGTTTATAACTTCTCAAAAATTATTATTAAATGGATTATATCTGTCAAAGAATGGCGTATATCCACCATGAGAGAAAGGCAGATAAGCCTTAACCAGTCCAGCATGAATTTCACTTATTGGGACTATATTCAGGCATTTGATAAAGTGCTTTATTATAATAATGATAAGCAAAAGCATACTTGGTTTATAAAAGTATGTGCGAAGATATTCGCTGACCCAATTCCAACCTGGTTTCTAAAATGGTGGTCATACCACGATCCTACGGTCAAGATACTACCGTCCAAATTTCTAAAGTTATACAAGGAATGGGTGAAGATTTCTCCCGATGTTAACAACCTCTACATGGCAGATCATATTTGCTATCCAGAGAAAATTTATCAAATCTATTTCTTTAGCGAATTTTCTATCCCATGAATTCACAAATGGAGCCCTGAAGTAGGCCAAACTGAGGATCAAATCCCCTGCCTTTATAGGGCATTCTACAATAATTTCTAGGACAAATTGACAAAAATCAACCCCCAGACTAATGTTATACACGACCAAGATTTGATAGACTCCATTTCTAACAAAATCCAACTCTATATAAAGGCTCCTGGAAAAGAAGTCATGAAGCAACCTTCAGTGAAACATATGGCTAGGAAGATTTCCTACCAAGAAGGGGACAAAGAGAAAATGATTACTGATTATCTCGAAGAAGCAAAAAGAAATCTTCTTCAAAATATATCACAAATTGATAAATCAGATAATTCAATGAAAAGTGCGACAAGTTATGAGGAGGCGGTTGAAGAAGCTCAGCCGGCAGAAACAGACAAGATATTGTCAGCATATGAGATTGAACTTTTAAAAGAAGTTTCTGATAGCAAACTTCGAGAAAGAATTATCAATCTAGCTACCACTAATGAGGCTAGTTCAAGTTCTTCCAGAGATAATAAAAAGGATGATTTTGAATATTTTACTCCTTATTCTTTAAAAGAGGTTGATAACCGTTTCATGAGTAAAAATAATTTTTCTGAAAGAATTTCTTCTTTAATCGATTTAAAAGAAGAAATTGAGAATTTAAAAAAGGAGATTAAATCTCTTAAACAAAATCAAATGATTTTCGATCATAGAATTACTCATATTCAGACTAATGATTCTGGTATTGCAAAAAATGATTATATTTCGGCAAAAAAAATGAAGAAAAGGATATTTTTGAAACAAACCCTAAAAATGATATATTTTTAGGACTTATGCAAGTTATTACTACTCATAAATGGTATGTTAAATGTACTATTTTGATTGATAATAGTTTTTCCATCACTAATATTGCCATGATTGATAGCGGTGCTGATGTTAGCTGCATTCAGGAAGGCTTAGTGCCTAAAAGATATTTTCAAAAAACCACTCATATGGTTAAATTCGCATCAGAACATGCTTTAGATATAAAGTATAAACTGCCTAATCCTACTATTTGTCAGAATAAGGTTTGCATTCCTCATTTCTTTTTTCTGGTAAAAAATCAGTTATACCCTCCAATTATACTTGGAACCCCATTTATAAATGCTCTCTATCCTTTTACATGCATAGATTCAAAAGAATTTTCTGCTACGTATAAAGATAATAAGATAAGTTATACTTTTATTACAGATCAAGTAACTAGAGATATTATCGCTCTTATTAATATGAAACAAAAGCATGTTGATTAGTTACAATTGAAAATGTTTAGTCTGAATATATTCGACTCTATGAATTCTGCTAAAGTAAGGGAAAAAATTAAATTAAGTTATCCTAGTGCTTTCTGGAACCGAAAAAAGCACATTGCTACCCTTCCTTATGAAGATAAATTTTCAGAAGATAATATTCCTACTAAATTCCGTCCTTGCCTGATGAATGGCGAGTTAGTGGAATTCTGCAAAAAAAAATTGATAATTTATTACAAAAGAGTTTGATAAAACCTTCCAAGACTCCTTGGTCTTGTACTGCATTTTATGTTAATAATGTTGCAGAAAAGGAACGTGGCGTTCCTAGATTAGTCATAAATTATACCCTTAAATAAATATTTGAAATGGGTAAGATATCATATTCCCAACAAAAGAGATCTTTTATCAAGATTATATGATGTCAATATATTTTCAAAATTTGATTCAAAATCAGGTTATTGACAGATCCAGATTTTTAAAGAGCATTCTTATAGAACTGCTTTTAATGTACCTTTTGGGCAATACGAATGGAATGTAATGCCTTTTGGTTTAAAAAATACTCCATCCGAGTTTCAAAAAATTATGAATGATATTTTCAATCCATATCTAGATTTTATCATTGTTTATATTGATGATATTCTAGTATTCTAAAAAATATTTGAAACCCACATAAAGCATCTTGAGATATTCAAGAAAATTGTTATTCAAAATGGTTTGGTTATATCAAAACCAAAAATGAGTTTGTTTCAAACTGAAGTCCAATTTCTAGGACATCATATTAGTCAAGGAAAGGTTACGCCTATTCAAAGGGCGATTGATTTTGCATCAAAATTTCCTGATATCATTACTGATAGAACTCAGTTGCAAAGATTTTTGGGAAGTTTAAATTACATATCCCCTTTCTATAAAAATTTATCCCATGATTTAGCCCCTTTATATGATCGGCTAAAAAAGAATTATAAATCTCCTTGCACTAATAGTAATACTACTTTGGTAAATAATATTAAACTTCGTGTTCAGTCTTTACCTTGTTTAAGCCTAGCTAATCCTACTTGGAAAAAGGTTATTAAGACGGATGCGTCCAATATTGGTTATGGTGGGATTCTGAAGCAAATCAATCCCATTAATAGAAAAGAGTATTTGATAAGATTTTACTCTAGTAAATGGACTGAGGCCCAGAAAAAATATGTTACTGTGGCCCATGAAATGCTCTGCATTGTTAAATGTGTTTTGAAATTTCAAAACGATCTTTATAATCAAAAGTTTTAGATAAAAATGGTTGCTCAATCTGTTAAATACATGTTTGACAAAGATTTTAAACACGATGCTTCTAAAATGATATTCGTAAGGTGGCAAGCTCAATTAGCCCCTTTTGACTTTGAAATCATTTATAAAAAGGGAATTGATAACTCCTTACCGGATTTCTTATCTAGAGAATATCTATAATAAATCTAACCAGGAAAGGACGCCGGTTTATACTACCGGGGTGAGTCATACAAAATCCAAAACTATTATGAATCTATTTTGATAAATACGGGAAGTGCAGAGTTTCAGCATTTCTCAGGACATCATACTAATGAGAAAGTTTATAACTTCTCAAAAATTATTATTAAACAGATTATATCCGTCAAAGAATGGGTGATCTCTGACAGGCCCTTTGCTCAGGTAAAAGTTTTACCATGCAGTCTGAGAAGCTATATAAAAATTCTTGTATATTTCACTTCTTATGCAGTGTGGACTACCGCTAGCTTAAGATTTCGCCCGATGTTAACAACCTCTACATGGAAGATCATATTTGCTATCCAGAGAAAATTGATCAAATTTATTTCTTTATCTGGAGCCCCGAAGTAGGCCAAACTGAGGATCAAATCTCCTGCCTTTATAGGGCATTCTACAACAATTTCTGGGATAAATTGACAAAAATCAACCCCCATACTAAAGTTTTACACGGCCAAGGGTTGATAGACTCCATTTCTAATAAAATCCAACTCTATATCAAGGCTCCTGGAAAAGAAGTCATGGAGCAACCTTCGGTGAAACATATGGCTAGGAAGATTTCCTACCAAGAAGGGGATAAAGAGAAAATGATTAATGATTATCTCGAAGAAGTAAAAAGAAATATTCTTCAAAATATATCACAAATTGATAAATCAGATACTTCGATGAGAAAGTGTGATAAGTGATGAGGAGGCAGTTGAAGAAGCTCAGCTGGCAGAAATAGACAAGATATTGTCAGCATATGAGGTCGAAGACGCAGAAGAATTTCTGCAACGGATGAAAGCCATAGATGAAAAATATGGCAAATGATGAAAGACAAGACACCTAAACAGTAGATACAATGTTTCAACAGAAGATATACTATTACTCTACAATAAATACATTGTACAGGGACCCACATGGGACCCATTTTTTACTGTATACTTCTTCCTCATATGCTTACAATATCTTGTCTGTTTCTGCTGGCTGAGCTTCTTCAACCGCCTCCTCATCACTTAACGCACTTCTCATCGAAGTTTCTGATTTATTAATTTGTGATATGTTTTAAAGAAGATTTCTTTTTACTTCTTCGAGATAATCATTAATCATTTTCTCTTTGTCCCAATGCTATCTATCCTTTTACATGCATAGATTCAAACGGATTTTCTGCTACGTATAAAGATAATAAGATAAGTTATACTAGCTTTATTAAAGTATAAAGGAATTTTGATATGGTTTCTTAACTAGGTTCTGAGATCGAGGTACAGTAGGATCTAGTACTACTCTTATTGGCTTTGCCTTAGTGGCTACGTCTGATCAGCCATGGACCTAAGCCCGTTATTGAGGAGAAAGAGGGCGTCCTTTCCCGGTTAGAACCACCAGACACATAGGCTCAATAAGAAGTATGTATTAGATCTATGACAGACCCTTTACTCAGGTAAAAGTTTTACCATGCAGTCTGAGAAGCTATATAAAAATTCTTGTATATTTCAGTTCTTATGCAGTGCCGACTACCGCTAGCTTAAACCGGTTCCATTTTTCACTAATAAATTCATTTTGGATATGTTTTCTTGCCAGGGAACCTAGGGTAAATTCAATTTGTTGTGAAAACATTAAGTATTATTTAAATCAAACTCCATCTCGGAAGCAGAAGGAATATCCTTGTCGGAACCATCATTATTTACCTGAACCACATTCATTCGGGGGTCAATTTTAACCTTTTCTACCATTGGATTACTATCCGTTGTGATGGTTTGTAAAAAAGCAGCACGTTTATGAGCTGGACCATAAATAGGTTCAATCGGAGAAATATGATGCATATCAGGCAATAGTCTATGACTAGATAAAGAACGTCTATTATAAATAGAACTTTCGGTCGGCATTAGTCTATTATTAGAAAAAGACTGCCTATGAGGTGCATAGCTATTATCAGAAAACTGAATACAAATCCTACCATTGGGATTTTGTGAAATATTAGAATACATCCTTTTTAGCTGATCATATAAAGGGGCTAAATCACGGGATAGATTTTTATAAAAAGGGAATATGTAATTTAAACTTTCCAAAAATCTTTGCAACTGAGTTCTATCAGTAATGATATCAGGAAATTGTGATGCAAAATCAATCGCCCTTTGAATAGGCGTAGCTTTTCCTTGACTAATATGATGTCCTATAAATTGGACTTCAGTTTGAAACAAACTCATTTTTGGTTTTGATATAACCAAACCATTTTGAATAACAATTTTCTTGAATGTCTCAAGATGCTTTATGTGGGTTTCAAATGTTTTTGAGAATACTAGAATATCATCAATATAAACAATGATAAAATCTAGATATGGATTAAAAATATCATTCATAATTTTTTAAAACTCGGTTGGAGCATTTTTTAAACCAAAAGGCATTACATTCCATTCGTATTGCGCAGTTTAGCAAGCATCAATTGTCTCTGGTTCGATTCTCAAGGTAATACAATTATTTTAGTTTCTGTACTTGTTCTTATTCTCCTAGCCAGGACGATGTCCGGCTAAAGATATAATATTTATGACGAAGTGCTAACTTCTCCCTTATATGCACCATGAAAGGATCTGAGCTTTATTCAAGTATAAAGGAATTTTGATATGGTTTCTAGACTAGGTTAGATCTGTCAAAAATCAAATGTTATAAGTGTCGAAACTTTGGTCATATAGCCCCCAACTGTAAGTTAACTAAGTTGAAAACTTTAGAATTAGATGATGAGACCTTTGATAAAGTATATGGTCTGTTATACTGTAATGACCCTTTCGGTTATTTCCACGTATACGTTTTCCTTGAACCGATTAGAGCTTGTTGTAGCGGACCCAAGCCACTTAAGGCTCGTCAGGACCGGTATTTCGGTGTCGGGCCCATTTGTTTGGTCGCATTATAAGTTTTGAAGTCAAGCAAATCGACAAAAGTTGTCGTAAGTTCTTTAAGAAATTTCCTGAACTTTGGGTCAAATGTCTCAGGGCTTTTCTCTCAATATATAAAGAGTTAGAAGTCCCCCGAAATACCAAATCGAAGGTCTACGAGTCTAGTTTCCAATGCACAAAACCTCATGTCCAACGGATCGCGGAGTAAAGAGTTATGACTGTTTTACCGCGGACTGTCTGGCAGAAAACGGGTTGCGAACCGGGTCGCGAACCGGGTCGGGTTAAACGCGATTTAAGCCTCGACGTCGCGTTTGAAAATGCCATTTCAGTTCCGAAACAGTGATAAAATATAAGGGAGGATCCGGAGAGAATTCTTGAATATCGAAATCGTGCGTAGGCGAATTACGAGCCTAAACTTAAGAACTTTATAAGTATCGTGCGTGTATTTGAAATATTTATTTAGAAGTTGAATTTGGTAAAAACTATATTATTATTGCCTTTTCAAAATATTTTAAAGGTTTATGAAAAATATATTTGATACGATATAAGTGTATACGTATTTATTTTATAAAGTTTTTATACTCCGTAATATTTTAACGGAGATAGTAAATTTAGCTATGTTGAAAGTTATTATTATAATCTAGTAGGTTTTATTGGAAATGATTTTCTATGAATTATGGTATATTTAAAATATTATATTTATTTTACCACGAATTTATACAATACCCGAATATATATATAATGGAATTAAAATTGGAGGGTGTTGGCACCACCACTTCCACGTGGAAGTGGTGGGGAGGTACACCAAAATATTGATGCCACTAAGCACTTGATCACTTGCCACATGTTCTTGACATATATATATATATGTAGATTCCCACTCAAATATGCCATTTTTAGCAAATGACTTTGTTCCAAATTGCTGAACATAAATTCACATATACTTACAATTTCAAATAGGTCATTCAACCATTCTCTACTTCAATTATTTATAAATTCCATATTTTGTACATATATATACATATGCTCTCTTTCACGTTAAGAAGGGGAATTGTGGGAAGGATCTTTTGATGTGATATTTGATTCCCGTAAGAAAATCGATTATCTACGTCAAGTTGTTCCATCCCAAATCTGATTCCGATTCTGATTTAGTTTTGGATTTTCTCGGAGTGGTTCGAGCTTGGACATCGTTGTTCCAGCAGCTTGTCGTCGGACGACAGGTAGGTTACGGTTTAATTTCCCTAGACTCCGCATATATAGAATAAAATTGTATTAATGGGCATCCTTGGGTTGGTTTATTAGGTTGGTACCACAGACCTCGACCGCTTAATTCATGTCCGCCTACTTTTGTTCCTCCGTTGCTTGTAGTATTTGTCGTTATATTTTATTTACCCTTGTGGTCCTGTGAGGCCTTGTTGACTCTGGAACATAGAAGGTGGGATTTTGGGAATGTCCGTGAGTCCCGGGCATAGAATTATCCTTCTAGGATGGTTATGCTTGCTGAAGTAGTTTGTGGGCCTGTGCAGGGTCGATAGGGTTGATTGTGAGTGTTGATTGTGAGCTTGCGGGGCAGCTATTTGTGTGTGATCATACCATTTCATGCCATAAAAGAGGTGTTTATCCGTGTTTTAACTGGGTGGTTTTGGCTTCCGGGCCTACTGGCACTGGTTTTCTAAACTGCATGGCCCGGGGGGCTCAAGTCTTTTTGATAGGGAAATGATTTGGAAATGTTATTTTCAACTTGTTGGAGATTTTTGGGCAAAGAAAGTAAAATTTAATGTTTAAAATCATCCAGTTTTTCATGGATTATCCGCTAGACTCGGCAGGGCGGGGTGGCTAGTTTAGTTTTCCTTGTTAACTTGATGATGAATTTTTAGTCTCGGTCGACCGAGCCCTTGAGATGACTTTTTACTGTTTAGTACCCGGCTTACGCCCCCGTGCACCCTTGGAGGTGTTTGAGATATTTCCCCTACATTTTAGTCTTGGACAGGGTTCTGGGCATTGCATATTCGAGACCTGGGTCTCTATCTTGATATCGAGACTGGGTCTCTATCTTGAACTACATGTTCTGATACTGAGTATGAGTATAGGGGTTCTGGTGACGCTCCATGGACCTTGCTATCCTCGGGCCAGGGGCCCCCTAACGGGCTTGCGTGGTGCCGGAGGAAGGGTATACGGTGG
>QJPP01007667.1:25486-56335 GCA_003996215.1 Jaltomata sinuosa
GCTATTGAGCTAGAGTCGGGCACTAGGCCCATTTCTATTTCTCCTTACCGTATGGCTCCTGCTGAGTTGAGGGAGCTTAAGGAGCAGCTCCAGGATCTGTTATCTAAGGGGTTTATTAGACCTAGTGTGTCACCGTGGGGTGCTCCTGTTCTCTTCATGAAGAAGAAGGATGGGTCGATGCGCATGTGTATTGATTATCGGCAGCTGAATAGGGTGATAGTGAAGAATAGGTATCCGTTGCCGAGGATTGATGATTTGTTTGACCAGCTTCAGGGTTCAGTCGTGTTTTCGAAGATTGATTTGAGGTCTGGCTACCACCAGTTGAGGATTAGGATGGAGGACATCCCTAAGACAGCATTCAGGACACGTTATGGCCATTATGAGTTCCTTGTGATGTCTTTTGGGTTGACTAATGCCCCCGCAGCCTTTATGAACTTGATGCACAGGGTTCTTGGCCCGTATTTGGACTCATTTGTGATAGTTTTTATGACACATCTGGGTATACTCGTCGTAGTAGAGATGAGCATGAGCAGCACTGTGAGGGTTATATATCCAGACTTGAGAGATGCATCGCTTTTAATGCCAAGTTCTCAAAGTGCGAGTTTTGTCTTGAGTCAGTTGCATTCCTAGGGCACGTGGTGTCTAAGGATGGGATTAGGGTTGATCCGGGAAAGATTTCAGCGGTTTGTGAGTGTCCTAGACCTACTACTGTTACTGAGGTTCGCAGCTTTATTGGGTTAGCAGGTTACTACAGACGGTTCGTTGAGGGATTTTCTTCCATAGCAGCACCCTTGACTATGCTGACGAGGAAGGATATCCCATTTCAGTGGTCGGATCAGTGTGAGGATAGCTTCCAGAGGCTTAAGGCCTTATTGACTTCAGCTCCAGTGTTGACTTTGCCGGTTGAGGGTCAGAGCTACTCCGTATTTTGTGATGCTTCTGGGGTTGGTCTTGGTTGTGTGTTGATGCAGCAGGGTCGAGTAATAGCATATTGCGTCGAGGCAGCTGAAGGTCACGAGCGCAGCTACCCACTCATGACTTGAGTTGGCGGCGGTAGTTTTCGCGCTCAATATCTGGAGGCATTACTTATATGGAGTTCAACTGTGATATCCTTCGATCACCGTAGTCTTCAGTATATCAACGAGTCAGGCGGGAGTTGAACTCGAGACAGAGGAGATGGGTCGAGTTACTGAAGGACTATGACTTCACTATTCTGTATCATCCGGGCAAGGCAAACGTGGTAGCGGATGCCTTGAGTCGGAAGACAGTGAGTATGGGTAGCCTAGCTTCTCTTCCAGTTTTAGAGCGACCGTTGGCCTGGGACATCCAGTCCTTGGCTAACCATTTGGTTAGGCTTGACTTGTCGGATCCTAGCAGAGTTCTCGCCAGTATTGAGGTTCGTTCTACTTTGATTGATCAGATTCAGAGCCGTCAGTTTGAGGATCAGCAGTTGTGTGACCTTCGTGATCGGGTTGCTCAGGGTGAGACCAGTCGGGCTACTCTAGATTCAGATGGGGTTCTGAGGTTTGATAGCCGCCTTTGTGTTCCGAGGATTAGTGATTTGATTCAGTTGATACTTCACGAGGCATATTGTACTAGATACTCCATTCACCCTGGCACAGCAAAGATGTATAGAGACTTGAGGCAGCTTTACTGGTGGAGTGGTATGAAGCGGGATATAGCAGAGTTCGTATCTCGGTGTTTGAACTGTCAGCAGGTTAAGTTCGAGCACATGAGACCTGGTGGTTTGATGCAGCGACTTCCCATTCCTGAATGGAAGTGGGAAGGGATTACTATGGACTTCGTGGTTGGTTTGCCCCGTACTTCTCGTGGGTTTGATTCCATATGGGTGATTGTTGATAAGCTGACAAAGTCAACACATTTCTTGCCGGTTCAGACTTCTTATGGTGCAGAGAGGTTAGCTCAGATCTACCTTCGTGAGATTGTTCGGTTGCACGGGGTCCCAGCTTCTATTATTTCAGACCGCGACACTCAGTTCACATCTCAGTTCTGGAGGGCATATTCAGGCGAGACTTGATACAGAGGTTCTCTTAGCACCGCTTCCACCCTCAGACAGATGGCGCAGTCCGAGAGGACCATTCAGATTGTGGAGGACATGCTTCGAGCCTGTGTTCTTGACTTTGGAGGTTCTTGGGATCAGTTTGTTCCTTTGGCAGAGTTTGCTTATAATAATAGCTTCCATTCGAGTATCGGCATGGCACCTTTTGAGGCTTTGTATGGCAGACGTTGCAGATCACCGGTAGGTTGGTTTGATGGTTTTAGTGCTGGGCCACAGGGCACAGATTTGCTTCAAGATTCCTTAGACCGAGTCCGAGTGATTCAGGACAGACTTCGGGCAGCTCAGAGCAGGCAGAAGAGTTATGCTGATCGTAGGCTTCGTGCCTTGGAGTTTAGTGTCGGTGATTTGGTGTTTCTCCGTGTATCGCCCATGAAGGGCGTGATGAGATTTGGTAGGCGGGGCAAGCTTAGCCCCAGGTACATTGGGCCGTTTGAGATTCTTCAGAGGGTTGGTAGCGTTGCCTATCAGCTAGCCCTTGCCTCCGATGTTTTCAGCTATACATCCTGTATTTCATGTTTCGATGTTGCGTCGATATGTCCCAGATGAGTCTCATGTGTTGCAGTGGGATTCAGTTCAGTTTGGATGAGGGTTTAGCCTTTGTTGAGGAGCCGGCAGCTATTTTGGCCAGAGATGTCAGGAGATTGAGGTCTCGAGAGATCCCGGTTGTTAAGGTTCAGTGGAGGCACCGTCCAGTCGAGGAGGCTACCTGGGAGACCGAGAGAGATATGCGGGCTCAGTTTCCGCAGCTATTTTAGCCTTCAGGTACCCCCTTGACCTTGACTTTCGAGGACGAAAGTCCTTCTTAGTAGTGGATGATGTAATGACCCTTTCGGTTATTTCCACGTATATGTTTTCCTTGAACCGATTAGAGCTTGTTGTAGCGGACCCAAGCCACTTAAGGCTCGTCAGGACCGGTATTTCGGTGTCGGGCCCATTTGTTTGGTCGCATTATAAGTTTTGAAGTCAAGCAAATCGACAAAAGTTGTCGTAAGTTCTTTAAGAAATTTCCTGAACTTTGGGTCAAATGTCTCAGGGCTTTTCTCTCAATATATAAAGAGTTAGAAGTCCCCCGAAATACCAAATCGAAGGTCTACGAGTCTAGTTTCCAACGCACAAAACCTCACGTCCAACGGATCGCGGAGTAAAAAGTTATGACTGTTTTACCGCGGACTGTCTGGCAGAAAACGGGTTGCGAACCGGTTCGCGAACCGGGTCGGGTTAAACACGATTTAAGCCTCGACGTCGCGTTTGAAAATGCCATTTCAGTTCCGAAACAGTGATAAAATATAAGGGAGGATCCCGAGAGAATTCTTGAATATCGAAATCGTGCGTAGGCGAATTACGAGCCTAAACTTAAGAACTTTATAAGTATCGTGCGTGTATTTGAAATATTTATTTAGAAGTGGAATTTGGTAAAAAACTATATTATTATTGCCTTTTCAAAATATTTTAAAGGTTTATGAAAAATATATTTGATACGATATAAGTGTATACGTATTTATTTTATAAAGTTTTTATACTCCGTAATATTTTAACGGAGATAGTAAATTTAGCTATGTTGAAAGTTATTATTATAATCTAGTAGGTTTTATTGGAAATGATTTTCTATGAATTATGGTATATTTAAAATATTATATTTATTTTACCACGAATTTATACAATACCCGAATATATATATAATGGAATTAAAATTGGAGGGTGTTGGCACCACCACTTCCACGTGGAAGTGGTGGGGAGGTACACCAAAATATTGATGCCACTAAGCACTTGATCACTTGCCACATGTTCTTGACATATATATATATATGTAGATTCCCACTCAAATATGCCATTTTTAGCAAATGACTTTGTTCCAAATTGCTGAACATAAATTCACATATACTTACAATTTCAAATAGGTCATTCAACCATTCTCTACTTCAATTATTTATAAATTCCATATTTTGTACATATATATACATATGCTCTCTTTCACGTTAAGAAGGGGAATTGTGGGAAGGATCTTTTGATGTGATATTTGATTCCCGTAAGAAAATCGATTATCTACGTCAAGTTGTTCCATCCCAAATCTGATTCCGATTCTGATTTAGTTTTGGATTTTCTCGGAGTGGTTCGAGCTTGGACATCGTTGTTCCAGCAGCTTGTCGTCGGACGACAGGTAGGTTACGGTTTAATTTCCCTAGACTCCGCATATATAGAATAAAATTGTATTAATGGGCATCCTTGGGTTGGGTTATTAGGTTGGTACCACAGACCTCGACCGCTTTATTCATGTCCTCCTATTTTTATTCCTCCGTTGCTTGTAGTATTTGCGGATATATTTTATTTACCCTTGTGGTCCTGCGAGGCCTTGTTGACTCTGGAACATAGAAGGTGGGATTATGGGAATGTCCGCGAGTCCCGGGCATAGAAATACCCTTCTAGGCTGGTTATGCTTGCTGAGTAGCTGTGGGCCTGTGCAGGGTCGATAGGTTGATTGTGAGCTGCGGGGCAGCTATTGTGTGTGATCATATCATTTCCATGCATATAAAGAGGTTTTATCCGTGTTTTACTGTGGTTTTGGCTTCGGGCCTACTGGCACTGTTTTCTAAACCTTGCATGGCCCGGGGGGCCCATTTTTGATGGAAATGATTTGGAAATGGTTGATTCCACTTGGGAGATCTTTTGGGCAAGAAAGGTAAATTATGTTTAATATCGATCAGTTTTACGATTATCGCTAGACTCGACAGGCGGGTGCTAGTTGGTTTTCTTGTTACTTGAGATGATTTTAGCCTCGGTCGGACCGAGCACCTGAGATGACTTTTTACTGTTTAGACCCGGCTACGCCCGGGCACCCTTGGAGGGGTTTTTGAGATATTTTCCTACTATTTTTAGTCCTGGACAGGGTCTGGGCATGCATATTCGAGACTGGTCTCTATCTTGATATCGAGACTGGGTCTCTATCTTGATACATGTTCTGTACTGAGTTTGAGTCATGGGGTTTCTGGGACCTCCATGCGACCTTGGCTTATCCGGGCCAGGGGTGCTACGGGCTGCGTGTTGCCGGGAAGAGGGGTATACGGGGGAGGTAGAGGTATACGGGCAGAGTCCTTCCATGGAACCTACCTGCTGGGCCGAATCGGCGCCGGAGAAGGTACATACAGAGATACTATGGCACTTGAGATCTTCATGCATCATATCATTCATGGCTCGAGGTTCCACCCTTGTTTGCTGTTTGCTGATTGTACGCTCCGGTAGTATGGGATGCCGGAGGGTTTATTTTCACTTGTTTGTGTTCCTCGGTTGTATGGGCGGCCGAGGGACTGTAGGTAGACTTTTGCTTTTTTACTTACAGAATTGTTCTCTATTATGGATAAGTATGAAATTGGTATGATTAGTTGAGTTGATTCTTGTCTCTGAGCATGCTTATTATTACTCTTCCTCTCTTCTTCTTACACTTGAGGTTACCGGTATACCGTCCATTTCGTAAACGTATTTTGTATACACTGTTGTTGCAAGGACCCCAGGTGCGTTATTTCTTACTTTCACCTGTGCCTATGGTGTGTATATTCTTCTTACTAGCCTCACATGTGGTTCTGTTGATTTCCCTCTGGGCTAGTTCCTGTGTACCTTTCGTTGATTTCTGTGACTACTTGCTTCTATTCTGTCTATTACTGCGCTTTTATCTTATATGTGCCCAGTCGGCCTATGATACCTACTGGGTACCTTATGCTTCGCATTTGGTGCTCACCCCTACCCCCTGCATCTTTGGGTGCAGATCCTAGCGTGGGCCATCGCCGTTAGATCGCTGTGATTCGTGCTTGGAGATCTGTTGGGGACTACTTCAGACTGAGGGTGAGCTCTTGGCGATCGGAGCTTAGCTTTAGTTTATCTTTTGCTTCATGTACTCTATTACCATTCAGAGACATCTGTATGTATAGTTTTGGTTTATTTGTACTCCATGTATGTAGTTTGGCTCTGTACTATGATACCAGGTCTTGGGGTTTGGTTTAGTTTTCGCATAAGTATATATTTATATCCCTGTTATCTATTTTATTTGTCTTGTTCCCTTATCTGCTAGATAGTAGCCTATTACTAACTGTTCTGGGCTACGGGGATTGGTCACCTACCGGGGGTTGTAGGTGCCATCATGACCGAGAAATCGGGTCGTGACATATACGATTATGGTTCGGATGCAGATTACTCCGATTCTAATTCAGTTTCTGATATAGAACTTCTAAATTTTTCAGATAATGATAAAGGAAATGATCATTGTACTACTTGCAAAGGTGATAATTGCAACTGTGAAGACAATGAGATTTATAAGTTGCAATCACAATTCCAAGATCTTGGTGTCAGCACGATCACTTCAGACAATGTGATCGAACTTTTAAAAGAAGTTTCTGATAACAAACTTCGAGAAAGAATCATCAATCTAGCTACCACTAATGAGGCTAGTTCAAGTTCGTGCAAACTCCAATAAGCTTACCATAAGTATAATCTTTGTAGGGAATTTCAGTATGACTACCCCTTAGAGTTTTTCGAACTCTTTCAGCAAATAAGGAGGGAAGCCCATCTATAAACTTGGCTTTCCAATGATCATATGGTATCTTGTTTTTCATCATTTGCCATATTTTTCATCTATGGCTTTCATCCATTACAGAAATTCTTTTGCGTCTTCAACCTCATGTGCTGACAATATCTTGTCAGTTCTGCCGGCTGAGCTTCTTCAACCGTTCCCTTTTCTGCAGCATTATTAACATAAAATGCAGTACAGGACCAAGGAGACTTGGAAGGTTTTATCAAACCTTTTTGTAATAAATTATCAATTTCTTTTTTGCAGAATTCCACTAACTCGGCATTCATCTGGCAAGGACGGGATTTAGTAGGAATATTATCTTCTGAAAAATTATCCTCATAAGGAAGGGTAACAATGTGCTTTTTTCGGTTCCAGAAAGCACTAGGATGATCAACACAGATATCAACGGCCTTCTGCTCAGAAATTAATTTATTTTTTTCCCTTACTTTAGCAGAATTCATAGAGTCGAATATATTCAGACTAAACATTTCCAATTATAAATAATCAACATGCTTTTGTTTCATATTAATAAGAGCATTAATATCTCTAGTTACTGGATCTGTAACAAAAATATAACTTATCTTATTATCTTTATAGGTAGCAGAAAATCCTTTTGAATCTATGCATGTAAAAGGATAGATAGCATTTATAAATGGGGTTCCAAGTATAATTGGAGGGTATAACTGATTTTTTACCAAAAAGAAGAAATGAGGAATGCAAACCTTAGTTGGAAATTTTGAATTAGTTTATATTGTTGGGTTATAATCTTGAATTAGTTTTCAACTTTAGGTTGTTGAATTAGGTTCTTGAATTTGATAGTGAAGTTGAAAATTTTGAATTAGTTTATATTGTTGGGTTATAATCTTGAATTAATTTTCAACTTTAGGTTGATGAATTAGGTTCTTGAATTTGATAGTGAAGTTGGAAATTTTGAATTAGTTTATATTGTTGGATTATAATCTTGAATTAGTTTTCAACTTTAGGTTGTTGAATTAGGTTCTTGAATTTGATAGTGAAGTTGAAAATTTTGAATTAGTTTATATTGTAGGGTTATAATCTTGAATTAGTTTTCAACTTAGGTTGTTGAATTAGGTTCTTGAATTTGATAGTGAAGTTGAAAATTTTGAATTAATTTATATTGTTGGGTTATAATCTTGAATTAGTTTTCAACTTTAGTTTATGTTATGAACGTCGATGAGTGTAATTTATAATTGAATCATTATATTTTTGCAGATGGATCATCGTTTATGGATGTATGATATGTATTATGAAAATGGTGGTGCTATTAAATCTGAATATTTTGAAGGAGTTAGAGGTTTTATCGAGCATGCAATGTCACTAGACAACTATCAAAGTCATGGTGTGGTTAGGTGTCCTTGTAGTAAATGTTGGTGCATGAAGTTTTTTAATCCAGATACAGTTATGGTTCATCTCTATCGTAATTGATTTAAGCCTAGATATTTTGTGTGGGTTGATCATGGTGAGAAAAATGGATTGAATGATGTATTTTATAATTCATTGCCTATGAATGAATATAATAGGGTTGAACATGATAGGGTTGAACACCATAGGGTGCATGAAATGGTTAATGATGCTTTCGGGGTTCAAGATGGGATGGAACCCGAACAGTATTTAGAAGAAGCTCCTAATGAAGAAGCAAAACGCTTCTATAAACAATTACAAGAGGGTAATCATCCATTATGTGAAAGGAATTCGCATTCTTCTTTGTCAATTACAGTTAGACTATTGAGTATCAAATCAAATTGGAGTGCTCCTCAAACTCTTATGGACTCTGTAGTTGGTCTTGTGGGGGAAGTAGCTAATAATCCGGAGTTGAATATACCTAAGAATTTCTATGAAGCAAAGAAATTGGTTTCCAAGTTAGGATTGTCATATGATAGAATTAGTTGTTGTTTAAATGGTTGTATGTTGTTCTATAAGTATGATAATCATCTTAACAATTGTAAGTTTTGTGGACATGATTGGTATAAGTGGACTCCCGGTGGAAAGATGGTTCCAATTAAGGTGATGCACTATCTACCTCTTATACCTAGGTTAAAGAGGGTGTACGCTTCAATGAGTTATGCCCCACATATGAGATGGCACCGTGAAAATAGAAGGCCACCGGGTGTCTTATCTCATCCATCAGATGGAGAAGCTTAGAAGCATTTCAATAGAATATATCCTGATTTTGCTAGAGAACCAAGAAATGTTAGATTGGGATTGTGTGCAGATGGTTTTACACCATTCTTTAATAATGCTGCACCTTATTCTTGTTGGCCTGTATTTCTTACTCCGTATAATCTTCCACCTGAAATGTGTATGACAAGTCCTTACATATTTCTAAGTTGTATTATTCCGGGTCCCCGTAATCCAAAAAATTTGATTGATGTCTATCTGCAGCCATTGATAGATGAGCTAAAACAATTATGGTTTGATGGTGTAGTGACATACGATATATCAAGTAAGCAAAATTTTAATATGCATGCTTCTTTAATGTGGACTATTAATGATTTTCCTGCATATGGGATGTTGTCGGGTTGGATGACTGCTGGAAAGTTAGCTTGCCCGCATTGCATGGAAAATTCTAAAGCATTCACTTTAAAGCATGGCCAAAAAAATTATTGGTTTGATTGTCACCGTCATTTCTTGCCAATGGACCATGAGTTTAGAAATATGAAAAATGCATTCAGAAAGAATAAGGTTGAAAATGATCTGCCACCTCTATCACTTTCAGGACATCAGATTTGGGAGAGAGTTAGTCAATTGCCTAAAATTTTAGATTTAGGAGAGAGTTCTAGACTTCCTGGATATGGTGTTGAACATAATTGGACCAAACAAAGCTTATTTTGGTAGTTACTGTATTGGAAGGATAATCTTCTATGACATAATCTTGATGTGATGCACATTGAAAAAAATTATTTTGATAATTTGTTCAACACGGTAATGGATGTTAAGGGAAAGACAAAAGACAATCCAAAATCTAGAATGGACTTAAAGGAATATTGTAGGAGAAAGGAGTTGTGGTTGCAGGAAATAAGAAATGGTAAAGTGGTTAAGCCCAAGGCAAGTTTTTCATTCACATTGGATGAGAAACGAAAAAATTGTGAGTGGGTGAAGAATTTGAGAATTCCCGAGGGCTATGCTTCAAATTTGGGAAAGATGACAGATATGGATGAAGGAAAATTGATTGGTATGAAAAGCCATGATTGTCATGTTTTCATGAAAACTCTGATTCCTATCGCATTTAGCCACCTACCCGACAAAATATGGAAACCAATCACAGAAATAAGTCTGTTCTTCAAAGATTTGTGTTCTAACACTTTGTTGGAGAGTAGCTTGGAAAGGATGCAACAAAATATTCTTGTTATCACCTCTAAGTTGGAGAAGATCTTTTCATGTGGCTTTTTTGATGTGATGGAGCATCTTCCAGTTCACCTTGTAGAAGAGGCACGCCTTGGGGACCCAGTTCAAACAAGGTGGATGTATCCATTCGAGAGGTAATGACCCTTTATTATTTTTGTTATTATTTCTTAAACGTGTTATATTAATTAGCTAACATGCAATTATATAGGACAATTGGTAAGTGCAAACAAACTATTAAGCAAAGGGGAAAGATCGAAGTATCAATTTGTGAAGCTTATCTTGCAAGAGAAACTGCTCATTTTTGTTCTTACTACTTCGGGAATGAAGTGCTATGTAAGAGAAATAGAGTCAATCGCAATGATGACGGTGATGGTGATCCTATGTTGTCACGACACAATTTCTCGGTCATGATGGCACCTACAACCCCCGGTAAGTGAACCAATCCCCGTAGCCCAGAACAGTTAGTAATGGGCTACTATCTAACAAATAAGAGAACAAGACGAAGAGAACAGATAAAAGGACTATAAATATATACATCTGCGGAAACTAAACCAAACCCCAAGACCTGGTATCATAGTATAGAGCCAAAACTACATACATAGAGTGCAAACGATCCAAAAAAATATATACAGATGTCTCTGAATGGTAATAGAGTACATGAAGCAAAAGATAAACTAAAGCTAAGCTCCGATCGCCAAGAGCTCACCCTCAGTCTGAAGTAGTCCTCAACAGATCTCCAAGCACGAATGCAGCGATCTAACGGCGATGGCCCACGCTAGGATCTGCACCCAAAGATGCAGGGGGTAGGGGTGAGCACCAAATGCGAAGCATAAGGTACCCAGTAGGTATCATAGGCCGACTGGGCACATATAAGATAAAAGCGTAGTAACAGACAGAATAGAAGCAAGCAGTCACAGAAATTAACGAAAGGTACACAGGAACTAGCCCAGAGGGAAATCAACAGAACCACATGTGAGGCCAGTAAGCAGAATATACACACCATAGGCACAGGTGAAAGTAAGGAGTAACGCACCTGGGGTCCTTGCAATAACAGTGTATACATAATAAGTTTACGAAATGGACGGTATACCGGTAACCTCAAGTGTAAGAAGAAGAGAGAAACAGTAATGATAGGCATGCTAAGAGACATGAATTAAACTCAACTAATCATATCAATCTCAAATCCAGAAACTAACAGTCTAGCAGTAACCAATCTCATACTTATCCATAATAGAGAACAATTCTGTAAGTAAATAGCAAAAGTCTACCTACAGTCCCCCGGCCGCCCATATAACCGAGGAACACAAACAAGTGAAAACAAACCCTCCGGCATTCCATACTACCGGAGCGTACAATCAACAAACAACAAACAAGGGTGGAGCCTCAAACAATGAATGATATGATGCATGAAGATCTCAAGTGAAATGGTATCTCTGTATGTACCTCCTCCGGCGTAGATCCGGCCCAGCAGGTAGGTTCCATGGAAGGACACTGCCCGTATACCTCTACTCCACCGTATACCCTTCCTTCGGCACACGCAGCCCGCAGCCCCTGGCCCGGATGGCAAGGTTCATGGAGGTCCCAGACCCCATACTAAAACTCAGTATCAAAACATGTCGTCCGGAAGCAAGTCTGGTATCAAGATAGAGACCCAGTCTCGAATATGCATGCCCAGACCCTGTCCAGGACTAAAATAGTAGGAAAATATCTCAAAAAAAAACCCCTCCAAGGGTGCCCGAGCATAACCGGGTCTAAACAGTAGAAAGTCATCTCAGGTGCTCGGTCCGACCGAGGCTAAAAATCATCTCAAGTAGCAAGAAAACTCAACTAGCACCCCGGCCCTGCCGAGTTTAGTGTAGTAGTAAAACTGGTGTTTTAAAACATAATTTTACTTCCTTTTTCCCAGGAATATTCACAAGTTAAATCAAACCATTTCCAAATTATTTCCATCAAAAACGGCCCCCCCGGGCCATGCAAGGTTTAGAAAATAGTGTCCGTAGGCCCGAAGCCCAAACCGTAGTAAAACCTGTATAAAACCTTTTTATATGCATGAAAATGGTATGATCAAACACAATAGCTGCCCAGCAGCTTACAATCAACCTATTAACCCTGCATAGGCCCACAGCTACTCAGCAAGCATAACCAGCCTAAAAGGATAATTCTATGCCCGGGACTCGCGGACATTCCCAAAATCCCACCTTCTATGTTCCAGAGTCAACAAGGCCTCACAGGACCACAAGGGTAAATAAAATATATCGGTAAATACTACAAGCAACGGAGAAACAAAAGAAGGCGGACATGAATAAAGCGGTCGAGGTCTGTGGTACCAACCTAATAAACCAACCTAAGGATGCCCATTAATACAATTTTATTCTATATATGCGGAGTCTAGGGAAAATAAACCGTAACCTACCTGTCGTCCGACAACAAGCTGCTAGAATGATGATCTCCGAGTCCGAACCGCTCCAAAATGAAACCAAATTGAATGAATTTTAATACCCACTAACGTGTGGGTGAATTTTGAGGAACTTAAATGCTGCCAACTTTGGAAGTTTGGCAGATGAGCATATATAAGTATATAGGATTTGCCAATAATCATTACCCTTGGTAATGAATGAAATAAAAGTCCAATGGACTTGTTGATTCCCAACATAATTAGCACCACTGCCACCGCTACTAATTGGTGTCCCTCCCCTTTTACTTTCACGTATAAGGGGAGGTGGCAATATAGAAAGAATCCTTTTACCCCGTTATATATATTCGGGTATTGCATAGGTTCATGGTAAAATAAATATAATATTTTAAATATACCATAATTCATATAAAATTATTTCAAACAAAACCTACCATATTATAATAATAATTTTCAACATAACTAAATTTACTATCTCCGTTAAAATATTACAATGTACAAAAACCTTATAAAATAAATACATATACAATTATATCGCAATAAAAATATTTTTCATAAATCTTTAAAATATTTTGAAAAGGTAATAATAATATAATTTTTACCAAATTCAACTTTTAAATAAAATATTTTCAAATACACGCGATGTTAATAAAATTCTTAAATTTAAGTTCGCAACTCACCATCGCACGATTTTGATACTCAAGAACTCTCTCGGAATCCTCCCTTATGTTTTCTCACTGTTTCGGAACTGAAATGGCGTTTTAAAACGTGAAGTTGAGGCTTAAATCGAGTTTGACCCGACCCGGTTCGCGACCCGGTTCGCAACCCATTTTCTGCCAGACAGTCCGTGATAAAATAGTCATAACTTTTTACTCCGAGATCATTTGGACGTGAGATTTTGTGCGTAGGAAACTAGACTCATAGACCTTCGATTTGGTATTTCGGGGGACTTCTAACTCTTTATATATTGGGAGAAAATCCCTGAGACATTTTACCCAAAGTTCAGAAAATTTATTAAAGAAACTTACGATTACTTTTGCCGACTTGCTTGGCTTCAAAACCTATCATACGGCCAAACAAATGGACCCGGCACCGAAATACCGGTCCCGACAAGCCTAAAATGACTTGGGTCCGCTACAACAAGCTCTAACGGCACAAGGAAAACGTGTATGTGGAAATGACCGGAAGGGTCATTACATCATCCACTACTAAAAAGCACTTTCGTCCTCGAAAGTCAAGGTCAAAGGGGTACCTGAAGGCTCTAACAGCTGCGGATACTGGGCCCGCATATATCTCTTGGTCTCCCAGGTAGCCTCCTCGACTGGACGATGCCTCCACTGAACCTTAACAACCGGGATCTCTCGAGACCTCAATCTCCTGACATCTCTGGCCAAAATAGCTGCCGGCTCCTCAACAAAGGCTAAATCCTCACCCAACTGAACTGAATCCCACTGCAACACATGAGACTCATCTGGTACATACCGACACACATCGAAACATGAAATACAGGATGTATAGCTGAAAACATCGGAGGCAAGGCTAGCTGATAGGCAATGCTACCAACCCTCTGAAGAATCTCAAACGGCCCAATGTACCTGGGGCTAAGCTTGCCCCGCCTACCAAATCTCATCACGCCCTTCATGGGCGATAAACGGAGAAACACCAAGTCACCGACACTAATCTCCAAGGCACGAAGCCTACGATCAGCATAACTCTTCTGCCTGCTCTGAGCTGCCCGAAGTCTGTCCTGAATCACTTGGACTCGGTCTAAGGAATCTCGAAGCAAATCTGTGCTCTGTGGCCTAGAACCAAAACCATCAAACCAACCTACCGGTGATCTGCAACGCCTGCCATACAAAGCCTCAAAAGGTGCCATGCCGATACTCGAATGGAAGCTGTTATTATAAGCAAACTCTGCCAAGGGAACAAACTGATCCCATGAACCTCCAAAGTCAAGAACACAGGCCCGAAGCATGTCCTCCAGAATCTGAATGGTCCTCTCGAACTGGCCATCTGTCTGAGGGTGGAATGTGGTACTAAGATGAACCTCTGTACCCAAATCTCGCTGAATAGCCCTCCAGAACTGAGATGTGAACTGAGTGCCACGGTCTGAAATGATAGAAGCTGGGACCCCGTGCAATCGAACAATCTCACGAATGCAGATCTGAGCTAACCTCTCCGCGCCATAAGAAGTATGAACCGGCAAGAAATGTGCTGACTTAGTCAGCCTATCAACAATCACCCATATGGAATCAAACCACCACTTCCACTCAGGAATGGGAAGTCGCTGCATCAAACCACCAGGTCTCATGTGCTCGAACTTAACCTGCTGACAGTTCAAGCACCGAGATACGAAATCCGCTATATCCTGCTTCATACCACTCCACCAGTAAATATGTCTCAAGTCTCTATACATCTTTGCTGTGCCAGGGTGAATGGAGTATCTAGTACAATGTGCCTCATGAAGTACCAACTGAATCAAATCACTAATCCTCGGAACACAAAGGCGACTATCGAACCTCAGAACCCCATCTGAATCTAGAGTAGCCCGACTGGTCTCCCCCTAAACAACCCGGTCACAAAGATCACACAACTGCTGATCCTCAAATTGACGGCTCTGAATCTGATCAATCAAAGTAGAACGAACCTCAACACTGGTGAGAACTCTGCTAGGATCCGACAAGTCAAGCCTAACCAAACGGTTAGCCAAGGACTGGATGTCCCAGGCCAACGGTCGCTCTAAAACTGAAAGAGAAGCTAGGCTACCCATACTCACTGCCTTCCGGCTCAAGGCATCCGCTACCACGTTTGCCTTGCCCGGATGATACAAAATAGTGAAGTCATAGTCCTTCAGTAACTTGACCTCTCCTCTGTCTGGAGTTCAACTCTCGCCTGCTCGTGATATACTGAAGACTACGGTGATCGGTGAAGATATCACAGTGAACTCCGTATAAATAATGCCTCCAGATCTTGAGCGCGAAACTACCGCCGCCAACTCTAAGTCATGAGTGGGGTAGTTGCGCTCGTGAACCTTCAGCTGCCTCGACGCATATGCAATTACTCGACCCTGCTGCATCAACACACAACCAAGACTAACCCCAGAAGCATCACAATACAAGGAGAAGCTCTGACCCTCAACAGGCAAAGTCAAAACTGGATGCTGAAGTCAATAAGGCTTAAGGCTCTGGAAGTACCTCACACTGGTCGACCACTGAAATGGACATCCTTCCTAGTCAGCATGTCAAGGGTGCTGCTATGGAAGAAAATCCCTCAACGAACCGTCGTAGTAACCTGCTAACCCCCAAAAGCTGCGGACCTGCAGTAGCAGTAGTAAGTCTAGGCCAATCACAAACCGCAAAAATCTTTCCCGGGTCAACCCTAATCCCATCCTTAGACACCACGTGCCCTAGGAATGCAACTGACTCAAGCCAAAACTCGCACTTTGAAAACTTGGCATAAAGCCGATGATCTCTCAAAGTCTGGAGTATAACCCTCAAGTGCTGCTCATGCTCATCTCTACTACGCGAGTATACTAAGATGTCGTCTATAAAAATGATCACAAATGAGTCCAAATACGGGCCAAGAACCATGTGCATCAAGTTCATAAAGGCTGCGGGGGCATTAGTCAACCCAAAAGACATCACCAGGAACTCATAATGGCCATAACGTGTCCTGAATGCTGTCTTAGGGATGTCCTCCGCCCTAATCCTCAACTGATGGTAGCCAGACCTCAAATCAATCTTCGAAAACACGACTGAACCCTGAAGCTGGTCAAACAAATCATCAATCCTCGGCATCGGATACCTATTCTTCAATGTCACCCTATTCAGCTGCCGATAATCAATACACATGCGCATCGACCCATCCTTCTTCTTCACGAAGAGAACAGGAGCACCCCAAGGTGACACACTAGGTCTAATAAACCCCTTAGCTAACAAATCCTGGAGCATCTCCTTAAGCTCCCTCAACTCAGCAGGAGCCATACGGTAAGGAGAAATAGAAATGGGCCTGGTGCCCGGCTCTAGCTCAATAGCAAAATCAATATCTCTCTCAGGTGGAAGGCCCGGCAGGTCGGTAGGAAACACATCGATGAAGTCTCTAACCACAGGAACAGACTCAGGAGAAGTGGGGTTAGAACTAACATCTCGGACATATGCTAGATAAGCTAAACACCCATGGGAAATAAACTTCCTAGCTCGAAGACAGGAGATGATCCCAGATGGTGCATGACTAACAGAACCCTGCCACACAACCGGGGATACACCGGGCACAGCTATGGTAATGGTCTTGGCATAACAATCCAAAACCATACGGTGAGGGGATAACCAGTCCATGCCCAGTATCACATCAAAATCTAGCATATCAAGAATCATCAAATAACTCCAAGTCTCTGAATCACCAATAGATAGCATACAAGACCTCACAATCCGATCCACTACTAAAGAATCTCCTACTGGGGTCGAAATAGAAACAGGAACAGATTATGTCTCACTAGCCAACCCCAAATAAGGCATAAAGTAGGCAGATACATATGAACAAGTGGATCCAGGGTCAAATAAAGCCATAGCAGACTGATGGCACACAGAAATCGTACCTGTAATCACAGCATCTGAGGCCTCTGCCTCTGGTCTCCTAGGGACCGCGTAAAACTGACGACGACCTCCACCTGCCCGACTGCCATCCCTACCATCTGCTCTGCCGCGCGGAGCACCACCTCTACTCTTATGACCACCCCTTCTAGCCGGAGGCTGAACTGCTCGTAAAGGCTCGGCCAACTGAACTGTACCCTACTGAGAGCAATCTCTAGCAAAATGACCAATCGCACCACAAGTAAAACAAGCCCTTGACGGCCTACTCAATCGATATGAACCAGCAGATCCCGTATGACCACCACGACCTGATGCCCCAGAAACTATACCCCTCGAAGATTGGCCGCTATAGTCCTGACGGCTGCTCTGACCCTACTCAAACTGGGTACTACCGAAAGTCTGAAGGGAAGCCTGAACCGGTCGGCTGGACTGACCCTGGTGCTGCTGTGGCTGATAACTCCGGCTCCACTGGTCAGGACCTCTACCACCATATCTGGAACCACTGTAGACACCCTGATGTCGAGGCCTCTTATCTCTGGACCCCTGATCATGTCGCTGTAAGTCCTCCACAGTACGGGCATAGTCTACGATAGCCTGAAATGACCGACCACTAGCGACCAATATCTCAGTTGGCTACCTGATCTCTGGCCTCAAACCCCATACAAATCTGCGAATCCTATCTGCCTCGATAGGAATGATCATAGCTCCGAACAGTGCTAGCTGATGAAAACGGGTCTCATACTCTGAGACAGTCGTAGATCCCTGCATAAGGTGAGTAAACTGCTCCCTGCGATGCTCACGATCACTCTGTGGTAGGAACTTGGCCATAAAGGCCTCATAAAACTCAGACCAGGTCAAAGGAGGTGACGATGGTGGTCTACAAGCAACCTGAGCCCTCCACCATAACTTCGTTGGGCCCTTCAACTGATAGGTAGTATAACCAACCCCGTGAGTCTCCAACAAACCCAAATGATGCAACATCTCCTCACAGGTAGTAATAAAGTCATGTGGATCCTTTCCAGAAGTACTAGCAAACCTCGGAGGTGCTAACCTCAAAAACCTACCCAACGCCTTCTACTCTGACTCTGTCATAGCTGGGTGAGGAGCAAGAGGCTGTGCAACAGATGGGACCTGAATGACCTTCGCACGGGGAGCCATAGTAGCATGCTGCGCTCCTGAGCTCTGTGCACCCAAGGCTGCCCCCTGAGTGGATGTCTGCGCTACCTCAGAAGGCCGCTCTCCAATCACACCCAAAAGCTATAATAGTAATCCCCAAATATCTGAAGACTGAGCTGCGGCTGGAGCTGGCACAAAAGTGGGCACTGGAGCTGGTACTGGAGCTGGCGGTACCTGGGTTGCCCCCTGATCCACATGCCGCTCGGGCTCTATCTCCACTCTAGCAGCCCTAGCAGGTGCCACTGCTCGAGGGCGTCCTCGACTCTTAGCTGGAGTGGGAGGCTCATCTTCGCGTGATGCCGATGATCTCTTACGAACCATCTGCGGGAGAATGAAGTAGAACAAATGAGATTTCCAGAAATTTCAAGGGTTCCACGCACGACACGGAAGCAATGAAAGAGTCAAATTTCCTAAAATGTCACTGTAGCCTCCCAAAGATTGAGTACGGACGTCTCCGCCCCGATCCGCAGGACTCTACTAGACATTGGCTCCTATACCGATGACGCTGATGAACCTAAAGCTCTGATACCAAGTTGTCACGACCCAATTTCTCAGTCATGATGGCACCTACAACCCCCGGTAGATGAACCAATCCCCGTAGCCCAGAACAGTTAGTAATGGGCTACTATCTAACAAATAAGAGAACAAGACGAAGAGAACAGATAAAAGGACTATAAATATATACATCTGCGGAAACTAAACCAAACCCCAAGACCTGGTATCATAGTATAGAGCCAAAACTACATACATAGAGTGCAAACGATCCAAAACAATATATACAGATGTCTCTGAATGGTAATAGAGTACATGAAGCAAAAGATAAACTAAAGCTAAGCTCCGATCGCCAAGAGCTCACCCTCAGTCTGAAGTAGTCCCCAACAGATCTCCAAGCACGAATCACAGCGATCTAACGGCGATGGCCCACGCTAGGATCTGCACCCAAAGATGCAGGGGGTAGGGGTGAGCACCAAATGCGAAGCATAAGGTACCCAGTAGGTATCATAGGCCGACTGGGCACATATAAGATAAAAGCGTAGTAACAGACAGAATAGAAGCAAGCAGTCACAGAAATCAACGAAAGGTACACAGGAACTAGCCCAGAGGGAAATCAACAGAACCACGTGTGAGGCTAGTAAACAGAATATACACACCATAGGCACAGGTGAAAGTAAGGAGTAACTCACCTGGGGTCCTTGCAATAACAGTGTATACATAATAAGTTTACGAAATGGACGGTATATCGGTAACCTCAAGTGTAAGAAGAAGAGAGAAACAGTAATGATAGGCATGCTCAGAGACATGAATCAAACTCAACTAATCATATCAATCTCAAATCCAGAAACTAACAGTCTAGCAGTAACCAATCTCATACTTATCCATAATAGAGAACAATTCTGTAAGTAAAATAGCAAAAGTCTACCTACAGTCCCCCGGCCGCCCATACAACCGAGGAACACAAACAAGTGAAAACAAACCTAGAGCGTGCCGAAAATCCGCATGCTGAACCAATTTGTAGTGTACAATCAACAAACAACAAACAAGGGTGGAGCCTCAAACAATGAATGATATGATGCATGAAGATCTCAAGTGAAATGGTATCTCTGTATGTACCTCCTCCGGCGCCGATCCGGCCCAGCAGATAGGTTTCATGGAAGGACACTGCCCGTATACCTCTACTCCACCGTATACCCTTCCTCTGGCACACGCATTCTGCAGCCCCTGGCCCGAATGGAAAGGTCCATGGAGGTCCCAGACCCCATACTAAAACTCAGTATCAAAACATGTCGTCCGGAAGCAAGTCTGGTATCAAGATAGAGACCCAGTCTCGAATATGCATGCCCAGACCCTGTCCAGGACTAAAATAGTAGGAAAACATCTCAAAAAAACCCCTCCAAGGGTGCCTGAGCATAACCGGGTCTAAACAGTAGAAAGTCATCTCAGGTGCTCGGTCCGACCGAGGCTAAAAATCATCTCAAGTAGCAAGAAAACTCAACTAGCACCCCGGCCCTGCCGAGTCTAGCGTAGTAGTAAAAACTGGTGTTTTAAAACATATTTACTTCCTTTTACCCAGGAATATTCACAAGTTAAATCAAACCATTTCCAAATTATTTCCATCAAAAACGGGCCCCCGGGCCATGCAAGGTTTAAAAAAAAAGTGTCCGTAGGCCCGAAGCCCAAACCGTAGTAAAACCTGTATAAAACCTTTTTATATGCATGAAAATGCTATGATCAAACACAATAGCTTCCCAGCAGCTTACAATCAACCTATCGACCCTCCACAGGCCCACAACTACTCAGCAAGCATAACCAGCCTAAAAGGATAATTCTATGCCCGGGACTCGCGGACATTCCCAAAATCCCACCTTCTATGTTCCAGAGTCAACAAGGCCTCACAGGACCACAAGGGTAAATAAAATATATCGGTAAATACTACAAGCAACGGAGAAACAAAAGAAGGCGGACATGAATAAAGCGGTCGAGGTCTGTGGTACCAACCTAATAAACCAACCTAAGGATGCCCATTAATACAATTTTATTCTATATATGCGGAGTCTAGGGAAAATAAACCGTAACCTACCTGTCGTCCGACGACAAGCTGCTAGAATGATGATCTCCGAGTCTGAACCGCTCCGAAATGAAACCAAATTGAATGAATTTTAATACCCACTAACGTGTGGGTGAATTTTGAGGAACTTAAATGCTGCCAAACTTTGGAAGTTTGGCAGATGAGCATATATAAGTATATAGGATTTTCCAATAATCATTACCCTTGGTAATGAATGAAATAAAAGTCCAATGGACTTGTTGATTCCCAACATAATTAGCACCACTGTCACCGCTACTAATTGGTGTCCCTCCCCTTTTACTTACACGTATAAGGGGAGGTGGCAATATAGAAAGAATCCTTTTACCCCGTTATATATATTCGGGTATTGCATAGGTTCATGGTAAAATAAATATAATATTTTAAATATACCATAATTCATAGAAAATTATTTCAAACAAAATCTACTATATTATAATAATAATTTTCAACATAACTAAATTTACTATCTCCGTTAAAATATTACAATGTACAAAAACCTTATAAATAAATACATATACAATTATATCGCAACAAAAATATTTTTCATAAACCTTTAAAATATTTTGAAAAGGTAATAATAATATAATTTTTACCAAATTCAACTTTTAAATAAAATATTTTCAAATACACGCGATGTTAATAAAATTCTTAAATTTAAGTTCGCAACTCACCATCGCACGATTTTGATACTCAAGAACTCTCTCGGAATCCTCCCTTATGTTTTCTCACTGTTTCGGAACTGAAATGGCGTTTTAAAACATGAAGTTGAGGCTTAAATCGAGTTTGACCCGACCCGGTTCGCGACCCGGTTCGCAACCCGTTTTCTGCCAGACAGTCCGCGGTAAAATAGTCATAACTTTTTACTCCGAGATCATTTGGACGTGAGGTTTTGTGCGTAGGAAACTAGACTCGTAGACCTTCGATTTGGTATTTTGGGGGACTTCGAACTCTTTATATATTGGGAGAAAATCCCTGAGACATTTTACCCAATGTTCAGAAAATTTATTAAAGAAACTTACCATTACTTTTGCCGACTTGCTTGGCTTCAAAACTTATCATACGGCCAAACAAATGGACCCGGCACCGAAATACCGGTCTCGACAAGCCTTAAATGACTTGGGTCCGCTACAACAAGCTCTAACGGCACAAGGAAAACATGTATGTGGAAATGACCGGAAGGGTCATTACATATGTTTGAACCGATTTCAATTTTTAATCAACCTGGGCGAGGATCTAAAAAATGTCAAAAGCGAGGTTCACTAGTATTGAAAAACAATCAGCTGTGACACATATTTTGCTCAATTTTCCCGAGATTCAATCATATATTAAGTAAGTCTTATTGAATTGTGTTATCGAATTACATAAATTTAAATACTAAGTATTAATTAAACTAACGAAATATCTCAATGTACACTTAACAGTAAATTCGTAAGCATATGGGGTAATGATGCCATATATACAAACTTTTTTGATTGGCTGGAAAAAAATGTAAGTGTGTAGAAGCTCATTTACTCATTTGGGCTTAATATTGAATCAACATGTATAATATACTCATTTACTAAAATTTAATTTGTAGGTTTATTATGAACATAATACTGTCGAACATTCAAAATTGGTGAGAGATGTTGCACTTGGGACTGAAAGTCAAATTCAGATGATGACTAAGTATTATGTGAATGGCTTCTGTTTCAAAATGAAGAAGTTTCTAAGTATAAGAAAACTAATAATAGCGGAGTGTGCATTCAAGGTGATGTCGATGGTAAGGACCAAACTGTTGAATATTATGGGGTCATACTGTCAAGACCCGATTTCTCGGTCATGATGGCACTACAACCCCCCAGTAGGCGAACCAATTCCCATAGCCTAGGACAGTTAGTAATGGGCTACTATCTAACAAATAAGGGAACAAGACGAAGAGAATAGATAACAGGGATATAAATATATACATAAGCGGAAACTAAACCAAACCCCAAGACCTGGTATCATAATATAGAGCGAAAACTACATACATGGAGTGCAAACGATCCAAAACAACATATATAGATGTCTCTGAATGGTAATAGAGTAGATGAAGCAAAAGATAAACTAAAGCTAAGCTCCGATCGCCAAGAGCTCACCCTCAGTCTGAAGTAGTCCCCAACAGATCTTCAAGCACGAATCAAAGCGATCTAACGGCGATGGCCCACGCTAGGATCTGCACCCAAAGATGCAGAGGGGGTAGGGTGAGCACCAAATGCGAAGTATAAGGTACCCAGTAGGTATCATAGGCCGACTGGGCACATATAAGATAAAAGCGTAGTAACAGACAGAATAGAAGCAAGCAGTCACAGAAATCAAGGAAAGGTACACAGGAACTAGCCTAGAGGGAAATCAACAGAACCACATATGAGGCCAGTAAGCAGAATATACACACCATAGGCACAGGTGAAAGTAAGAAATAACGCACCTGGGGTCCTTGCAATAACAGTGTATACATAATAAGTTTACGAAATGGACGGTATACCGGTAACCTCAAGTGTAAGAAGAAGAGAGAAAGAGTAATGATAGGCATGCTCAGAGACATGAATCAAACTCAACTAATCATATCAATCTCAAATCCAGAAACGAACAGTCTAGCAGTAACCAATTTCATACTTAACCGTAACAGGGAACAATTCTGTAAGTAAATAGCAAGAGTCTACCTACAGTCCCCCGGCCGCCCATACAACCGAGGAACACAAACAAGTGAAAACAAACCCTCCGGCATCCCATACTACCGGAGCGTACAATCAACAAACAACAAACAAGGGTGGAGCCTCAAACAATGAATGATATGATGCATGAAGATCTCAAGTGAAATGGTATCTCTGTATGTACCTCCTCCGGTGCCGATCCGGCCCAGCAGGTAGGTTCCATGGAAGGACACTGCCCGTATACCTCTACTCCACCGTATACCCTTCCTCCGGCACACGCAGCCCACAGCCCCTGGCCCAGATGGCAAGGTCCATGGAGGTCTCAGACCCCATACTAAAACTCAGTATCAAAACATGTCATCCGAAAGAAAGTTCGGGTTCAAGATAGAGACCTAGTCTCGAATATGCATGCCCAGACCCTGTCCAGGACTAAAGTAGTAGGAAAATATCTCAAAAACCCCTCCAAGGGTGCCCGGACATAACCGGGTCTAAACAGTAGAAAGTCATCTCAGGTGCTCGGTCCAACCGAGGCTAAAATCATTTCAAGTAGCAGAAAAACTCAACTAGCACCCCGGCCCTGCCGAGTCTAGCGTTAATCGTAAAACTGGTGATATAAATTATAATTTTACTTTCTTTTACCCAAGAATGTTCACAAGTTAAATTGAACCATTTCCAATTCATTTCCATCAAAAATGGGCCCCCGGGGCCATGCAAGGTTTGGAAAATAGTGCCAGTAGGCCCGAAGCCAAAACCATAGACCTTCGATTTGGTGTTTCGGGGGACTTCTAACTCTTTATATATTGGGAGAAAAGCCCAGAGACATTTTACCCAAAGTTCAGAAATTTTATTAAAGGAACTTACGATAACTTTTGCCGACTTACTTATCTTCAAAACTTATCATACGACCAAATAAATGGACCCGGCACCGAAATACCGATCCTGACAAGCCTTAAGTAACTTAGGGCCGCTACAAACAAGCTCTAATGGTTCAAGGAAAACGTACATGTGGAAATAACCGGAAGGGTCATTACATCATCCGCTACTAAAAAGGACTTTCGTCCTCAAAAGTCAAGCTCAAGGGGGTACCTGAAGGCTCAAACAGCTGCGAATACTGAGCCCGCATATCTCTCTCGGTCTCCCAGGTAGCCTCCTCGGCTGGACGGTGCCTCCACTGAAGCTTAACAACCGGGATCTCCCGAGACCTCAATCTCCTGACATCTCTGGCCAAAATAGTCGCCGGCTCCTCAACAAAGGCTAAACCCTCACCCAACTGAATTGAATCCCACTGCAACACATGAGACTCATCTGGGACATACCAACGCAACATCGAAACATGAAATACAGGATGTATAGCTGAAAACATTGGAGGCAAGGCTAACTGATAGGCAACACTACCAACCCTCTGAAGAATCTCAAACGGCCCAATGTACCTGAGGCTAAGCTTGCCCCGCCTACCAAATCTCATCACGCCCTTCATGGGCGATACACGGAGAAACACCAAGTCACTGACACTAAACTCCAAGGCACGAAGCCTACGATCAGCATAACTTTTCTGCCTGCTCTGAGCTGTCCGAAGTCTGTACTGAATCGCTTGAACCCGATCTAAGGAATCTCGAAGCAAATCTGTACTATGTGTCCTTGAACTAAAACCATCAAACCAACCTACCGGTGATCTGCAACGCCTGCCATACAAAGCGTCAAAAGGTGCCATGCTGATACTCAAATAGAAGCTGTTATTATAAGCAAACTCTGCCAATGGAAAAAACTGATACCAAGAACCTCCAAAGTCAAGAACACAGGCCCGAAGCATGTCCTCCAGAATCTGAATGGTCCTCTCGGACTGGCCATCTGTCTGAGGGTGGAAAGCGGTACTAAGATAAACCTCTGTACCTAAATCTCGTTGAATAGCCCTCCAGAACTGAGATGTGAACTGAGTGCCGCGGTCTGAAATAATAGAAGCTGGGACCCCATGCAATCGAACAATCCACGAAGGTAGATCTGAGCTAACCTCTCTGCACCATAAGAAGTCTGAACCGGCAAGAAATGTGCTGACTTGTCAGCCTATCAACAATCACCCATATGGAATCAAACCCAGGGAAAGTACGAGGCAAACCAACAACAAAGTCCATAGTAATCCCTTCCCACTTCCATTCAGGAATGGGAAGTCGCTGCATCAAACCACCAGGTCTCATGTGCTCGAACTTAACCTGCTGACAGTTCAAGCACCGAGATACGAAATCCGCTATATCTTGCTTCATACCACTCCACCAGTAAAGATGTCTCAAGTCTCTATACATCTTTGCTGTGCCAGGGTGAATGGAGTATCTAGTATAATGTGCCTCATGAAGTACCAACTGACTCAAATCACTAATCCTCGGAACACAAAGGCGACTATCGAACCTCAGAACCCCATCTGAATCTAGAGTAGCCCGACTGGTCTCCCCCTGAACAACCCGGTCACGAAGATCACACAACTGCTGATCCTCAAATTGACGGCTCTGAATCTGATCAATAAAAGTAGAACGAATCTCAATACTGGCGAGAACTCTGCTAGGATCCGACAAGTCAAGCCTAACCAAATGGTTAGCCAAGGACTGGATGTCTAAGGCCAATGGTCGCTCTGAAACTGAAAGAGAAGCTAGGCTACCCATGCTCACTGCCTTCCGGCTCAAGGCTACCACGTTTGCCTTGCCCGGATGATACAGAATAGTGAAGTCATAGTCCTTCAGTAACTCGACCCATCTCCTTTGTCTCGAATTCAACTCTCGCTGACTTGTGATATACTGAAGACTACAGTGATCGATGAAGATCTCACAGTGAACTCCATATAGGTAATGCCTCCAGATCTTGAGCGCAAAAACTACCGCTGCCAACTCTAAGACATGAGTGGAGTAGTTGCGCTCGTGAACCTTCAGCTGCCTCGACGCATATGCTATTACTCAACCCTGCTGCATCAACACACAACCAAGACCAACCCCAGAAGTATCACAATACACGGAGAAGCTCTGACCCTCAACCGGCAAAGTCAAAACTGGAGCTGAAGTCAATAAGGCCTTAAGCCTCTGGAAGCTATCCTCACACTGTCCGACCACTGAAATGGGACATCCTTCCTAGTCAGCATAGTCAAGGGTGCTGCTATAGGAAGAAAATCCCTCAACGAAGCGTCGGTAGTAACCTGCTAACCCAACAAAGTTGCAGACCTCAGTAACAGTAGTAGGTCTAGGCCACTCACAAACCGCTGAAATCTTTCCCGGGTCAATCCTAATCCCATCCTTAGACACCACGTGCCCTCGGAATGCAACTGACTCAAGCCAAAACTCGCACTTTGAGAACTTGGCATAAAGCCGATGAACTCTCAAAGTCTGGAGTATAACCCTCATGTGTTGCTCATGCTCATCTCTACTACGCGAGTATACCAAGATGTCGTCTATGAAAACTATCACAAATAAGTCCAAATACGGGCCAAGAACCCTGTGCATCAAGTTCATAAAGGTTGCGGGGGCATTAGTCAACCCAAAAGACATCACCAGGAACTCATAATGGCCATAACGTGTCCTGAATGCTGTCTTAGAGATGTCCTCCGCCCTAACCACTCCTCATTATGGTAAGCCGGACCTTTCAATCAATCTTCGAAAACACCGACTGGAAACGCCTGAAGCTGGTCCAAAACAAAATCATCAATCCTCGCATCGGATACCTATTCTTCACTGTCACCCTATTCAGCTGCCGATAATCAATACACATGCGCATCGACCCATCCTTCTTCTTCACGAAGAGAACAGGAGCACCCCACGGTGACACACTAGGTCTAATAAACCCCTTAGCTAACAGATACTGGAGCTGTTCCTTAAGCTCCCTCAACTCAGCAGGAGCCATACGGTAAGGAGAAATAGAAATAGGCCTAGTGCCTGGCTCTAGATCAATAGCGAAATCAATATCTCACTCAGGTGGAAGGCCTGGCAGGTCGGTAGGAAACACATTGAGGAAGTCTATAACCACAGGAACAGACTCAGGAGAAGTGGGGTCAGCACTAACATCTCGGACATATGCTAGATAAGCTAAACACCCACGGGAAATCAACTTCCTAGCTCGAAGACAAGAGATGATCCAAGATGGTGCATGGCTAACAGAACCCTGCCACACAACCGGGGATACACCGGGCACAACTATGGTAATGGTCTTGGCATAACAATCCAAAACCACACGGTGAGGGGATAACCAGTCTATGCCCAGTATCACATCAAAATCTAGCATATCAAGAATCATCAAATCACCCCAAGTCTCTGAATCACCAATAGATAGCATACAAAATCTCACAATCCAATCCACTACTAAAGAATCTCCTACTGGGGTCGAAACAGAAACAGCAACAGATAATGGCTCACTAGCCAACCCAAACAAGGCACAAAGTAGGCAGATACATATGAACAAGTGGATCCAGGATCAAGTAAAGCCATAGCAGACTGATGGCACACAGAAATCGTACCTGTAATCACAGCATCTGAGGCCTCTTCTTCTGGTCTCCTAGGGACCGCGTAAAACTGACGACGACCTCCACCTGCCCGACCGCCATCCCTACCACATGCTCTGCCGCGCGGAGCACTACCTCTACTCTGATGACCACCCCCTCTAGCCAGAGGCTGAACTGCTCGTAAAAGGCTCGGCCAACTGAACTGTACCTTGCTGAGGGCAATCTCTAGCAAAATGACCAATCGCACCACAAGTAAAACAAGTCCCTGACGGCCTACTCAGTCGAGATGAACCAGCAGATCCTGTATGACCACCATGACCTGATGCCCCAAAAACTTTACCCCTCGAAGACTGGCCGCCATAGGCCTGATGGCTGCTCTGACCCTGCTCGAACTGGGTACTACCGAAAGTCTGAAGGGAAGCTTGAACCGGTCGGCTGGACTGACCCTGGTGCTGCTGTGGCTGATAACTCCGGCTCCACTGGCCAGGACCACTACCACCATATCTGGAACCACTATAGACACCCTGATGTCGAGGCCTCTTATCTCTGGACCCCTGATCATGTAGCTGTAAGTCCTCCACAGTACGGGCATAGTCTACGATAGCCTGAAATAACCGACCACTGGCGATCAATATCTCAGCTGGCTGCCTGATCTCTGGCATCAAACCCCATACAAATCTGTGAATCCTATCTGCCTCGGTAGGAATGATCATAGCTCCGAACGGTGCAAGCTGATGAAAATGGGTCTCATACTCCGAGATAGTCGTAGATCCCTGCATAAGGTGAGTAAACTGCTCCCTGCGATGCTCACGATCACTCTTAGGTAGGAACTTAGCCATAAAGGCCTCATAAAACTCAGACCAGGTCAAAGGAGGTGACGATGGTGGTCTACAAGCAACCTGGGCCCTCCATCATAACTTCGTTGGGCCCTCCAACTGATAGGTAGTATAACCAACCCCATGAGTCTCCAACAGACCCAAATGATGCAACATCTCCTCACAGGTAGTAATAAAGTCATGTGGATCTTGTCCAGAACTACCAGCAAACCTCGGAGGTGCTAACCTCAAAAACCTACCCAACGCCTTCTGCTCTGACTCTGTCATAGTTGGGCGAGGAGCAAGAGGATGTGCAACAGATGGAACCGGAATGACCTCCGCATGGGGAGCCATAGTAGCAGGCTGCACTCCTGAGCTCTATGCACCCAGGGTTGCCCCTTGAGCGGATGTCTGCGCTACCCAGAAGGCCGCTCTCCAATCACACCCTAAAGCTGTAATAGTATTCCCCGAATATCTGGAGGCTGAGCTGTGGCTGGAGCTGGCACAGAAGTGGGCACTGGAGCTGGTACTGGAACAGGCGCTGGAAATGGCGCTGGTGGTACCTGGGCTGCCCCCTGATCCACATGTCGCTCGGGCTCTATCTCCACCCTAGCAGCTCTAGCAGGTGCCACTGATCGAGGGCGTCCTCGACCCTTAGCTGGAGTGGAAAGCTCATCTCCGCGTGATGCCGATGATCTCATACGAACCATCTGTTGAAGGATGAAGTTGAACAAATTAGATTTCCAGAAACTTCAAGGGTTCTATGTGATGTGCCGCCAATTTACGACACTTTCGACTCCTTTTAACTAAGAACAATCGTACGTTTTCAAGCAACCATCGTCGTTTTGATGGTTTTATGTTATATTTGTAGGAAATGGAGACAAACACGGAAACGGAAGGAAATACGAGCAAAAACACATTCTAGATAAGAGTGACGGTCCGTCACACATGTGACGGTCCATCACAGAGACCGTCAAGTGGTGGCAGGCCACTGCCTAGGAGTGACGGCCGCCGTGACGGTCCGTCACAGTGACCGTCAAGTTGAGCTGCACCACTGCCTAGTGGTGACGTCCAAGGCGACGGTCCGTCAAGCCAGTGATGGTCCGTCAGCCTGGCCGTCAAGTTGAGACAGTCGGCGATGCGAAATCCGAGCGTTTTTGGAATTTGTTTCCTAGACTCCTATAAATACCCTATGTTAGGTTTATTTTATATGTGAAGCTTTTTACAATAGTTCTCCCAATAGTTTTAGGAGTTTTTGAGCGATTTTGGAGAGAGGAAACACGCTACACACGTTTTCTACTTCTTGAATTTGTGTTCTTGATTATTCTTGGGATCTTTGTTTTCTTCTTCTTGGAATAATTGAAGATTGGTTTTCATTATATTGTAAGAATCTCTTCTTCTTATTATGAATACTATTCTCTTCTCTTTTCTTAATAGCATGAGGAACTAAACCTCCCACAACTAGGGTTGTGGGAGCCATGGCTAAAGTAGCGATATAGATTCCGGGTAGCGACGGGTTCAATATATATGTTGTCACGTTGTTAATCATTCATTATTTAACATTTTCTAGTGGTTGCAAACATTAGAACATGCCTAGGTTTAATTTGCTTGAGTAAAGAGATTAAAACCGGGAAACTTTATTAACGACGAGGATTCGAGACTACTAACTCTCGTCTTATGATTAATGCTGTAACTAGATTAATCTACTTGATGTTTAGGATTGAAATCTAAAAGCACACCTTTTCAAGTGCGAGAGAATTGAAAAGTAAATTTGTCTATTTTGTTGAGAAACGTTTAGACGATACCATTAATTCAATCACATCGTGATACGCATATAGAAAGAACTCGACTAAGCTTAGAATTGACATCGTTACCAATGCCATGGTAAACACTTCCCTAGTTCATTCTCCTACTGATTATTTCTCATACATTATTATTTTCTCTGGTTCACGTTTTGATCACACAAACCCCCCCCCCCTTTATTTACCAGAAACTATTGACCATTAGTCAACTAATTCACTAAAGACTTAACTTTCACCATATTCTCTGTGGGATCGACCCCAACCTTTGTTGGGTTCTGTATTTGACAAACGATCGCTTACGCTTCTTAATTGGAGTGGTA